>FXXK01000668.1:241729-259647 GCA_900184695.1 Betula pendula
CATTGGAATGACATTTGACAGTTTTTACAATCAATCTAAATAGCCTTAAATTTTGATCGTTCAATTTCGTTTTTTTGCAGGAAGATTTGCACATGCATTTTAAATACAAGTTAATTTAATAAATTGAGTTAAAAAAAATTATTTACAATACAGTTTAAAAGAAAACTTTGTTTTAACATGAATACAGGGCTATTGATTTTTTTATTTTTTTTTTCTTTTTCAAATTTCTCATTTCAATGGGAGTTTTCTCTTTTATGGGTAATTAAGTGTATTGGAGTTTCAAATTACTGTTTATGGGCCCGTGAACAGTATTTTTTTTTTCCTCTGATTTAGCCCAGGCTGAAACACTGTTTGTTTCAGCCTGGGCTGATATGAATCATGACTCGGCAAACAATAATGACATCATAGCGACTTCGATTGATTTTGCTTTTTCTATATAATTAATTTCCTCTTATCCAACAACAAGAAGAACAAGGGCACTTAGCTGTCGTTTCACTTCAGTTTAGAAAAAAGGATTTGCTCATTAATTGTGCATATTATTTAGCCTGTGCATGCAAAACATCAGAATACAAGCTAGGGAAAATAAAGGCATTAGAAACATGCCCTTAATTTTTTTTTTTTTTTTTTTTTTTTTTTTTTTTTATTTACACACGCATATAAATTGAGGGAAGACAAAAAAAAAAAAAAAAAAAAAATTGTTTTAATCATGCGCTGAGACGGAACTAGGAATTTTTATCGAGGGGGGTCGAAGTGTAAATGAGAATTTTTATCCGGGGACGCAAACCAGGATCACGCTCTAATAAACTAATATCAATTTCATTTACATCAACTTTTTGAGATTTTGTAGAAGGATTTTTGAAAAATTGGGATATCAGAGGTTGGCAATGATGTATCATCAACATTAGCTTCTAAACTTTGTGTATTTTTTTTAAAAAAAAACAATTGTAGTTGACTTTTTCATCATCTACAAATAAATTTACATAATAACATTAAGGTATTTAGGTCCGTCCCTGATCACGCGGTATCTGAAGGTAGAAATGTAATGAAGTCGATCATCCTAATAAATAAATAAATGACGTAATAAGCTAAGATGTGTTTCATGGCATACCAATCTTTTTTTTTAATGAAATCTATGGCATACCAAAATCAAGGAAAGGTTTATATGGGGGATTATATCAATTGTATCGATATTTTGGCATGGATTAACAGGTGTTTTTTTTGGCTATGCTCAAATTAAAGTAGCGGAACATGTAAGTAAACTCTTTGAATCTAGATCCTACAATCCCTCTGCTCGTATTTTATGAAATTTCCTATAATTGTGAGAGACTTTTTGCTGGGACAAATGGGTGTCATTGGAAGTCTCATATAATTATTGTATGTACGTCGATTGCAAGGGACAAAAAATTGCAAGAAATTCCAAATCAAAAGATTATGTGACCATGAGGTGGAAAAGCGAAGGGTTGGTGATGGCCCATCATACACAATATATTGTGAATCAAGTAATATATATATAAATAAGGTACTGGGAAATATATTTAATTGTTGTTAATGCCTAGAGTTTGTTTATGTATGTATGTACATCTATATATGTAGGTGTGCAAAATGGAGACGCAAGAAATAAAGGCGATATTGATGATATGACACAAGCAAGTGATGGCGATAAGCACGGGTTTGAAAACCAAAGCCGATGAACTTGTTTCCTTATTTTTCTCCTTCAAGCCTTAAAGAGTCCCAATCAAATCTTTTTCTAATTTGACAGTGAATAATTAATTAATTATTACAATTAAGGAAAAATAATTTAGATTTTCGGGAAATCATGGAGGTAATTAATGCAATATTACAATTAATTACAAACAAGAGATTTTTCCATTTGTGGGCTCTTTCACGTAGCCCCCAAGGAAGGAATCAAAAAATAAAAAATAAAAAGAAAAAAGAAAAAAGAAAAAATAAAATAGAAAATAGAAAAAGAAAAAGATTATATTTGGTAACATACTCCTGCAAAGTCGTAATCCATGAGAATCGGGAGTGAGTGAGTGAGTGAGTGAGGAGGGATGGGAGTGGTGGCGGTGGTGGTGGTGGTGGTAGTGGTAGTGGTAGTGTGTCATTCAAATCAAAAGGGGGTTGGTATATTTATGGGAGTTGGAAGATTCTGAAAGAACGGAATAAGAGGCAAAGGGACAAGGAACGTGGCAGTATCAGTCAATTTTCCAAAGAAGCAGTTAAAGTCACCCTTCCCTTCTCCCTTCAATATTCATTCAGTCTTTCTCTCTTCTTCGTCTTGATCTTTTCTTCTTCTTCTTCTTCTTTTTCTTTGTTTACCTGTTCCTATTGCCTACCAAATTGAAAGTTTCCCCTCAATATCTTCTACGTAGATTTGGGAGCTCTATTTCCTTAGCTAGCTGGGTCTTCTACTCTTCTAGGAAAAACGACAATATATAATAATAATCCTCCCCCTCCCCCCCCCCCCAAAAAAAAGAAAAGAAAAAAAAAAGAAAAAAGAGTCGGTTGTCTTGTTAGCTAAGCTACCACGCTTGATCCGAATCTTTATATTGATTGCGGTCTAGCTAGTCTTTGTTTTTAGGTTTTCTGTGGTCTCGTACTCTTTCTCCTAGTGTCCCAGCAGGAGCTCATCAGTCATTAGAGAGGGAGAGGGAGAGAGAGAGAGAGAGAGAGAGAGAGAGCAAGAGAGAGATCAGCTGGTCTTCTTCTTGTGCATGTGATAATTTCTGAGAGCTGATGGATGAAAGTCAGGAGAGTCAGATGGTTGGTTGGGAGGCGGAGGAGGAGGACGTGGAGTGGTCGAGGTCAAGGGTTTTGGGTCAGTCGACGATGGGGAACGGGAGGCTTTGCATCAAGCTCAAGATTCCCAAGGCTGAGTCGGTTGCTGATCATCACGAACAACAACAACAAGATGCCGCAATCGTAATCGCAAAAGATCACTTCGTCCCTCGCATCTGCAACATATGCGATAAAGCCTTTGCCTCTGGGAAAGCCCTCGGCGGTCATATGAGAATGCATGTCCAAGCCAGAAACAAGCTGGACCTCCAGCTTCAAAAGAATCAAAAGCAACTGCAACTCGCCGCCGCCGCCGCCGCTGATGCTCCACCCAAACCCATGAATACAAGCGTTTCGATCCTGGGCGAACCCACTTGCTGCGTTTGCGGAAAGAATTTCCCGACCATGAAGGCCTTGTTTGGCCACATGCGATCCCATCCTGGAAGGCCCTGGAGAGGAATTCTGCCGCCTCCAACGGAGAAAAAAAAGGAATTAAGCTCATCGTCGTCGACAGTAGTATCGGATGGTAATAAGATCGATTCTACTACGGAGGCCGCCGTTGCGGTTGATCTGCTGCCAAGCTCTCCATTGGGCTGGAGGGTCACTGGTAAGAGAGGCCGGAAAAGCATCGCCTCGTCCACCACCAGCGGTTCTGGTTCTGGTTCTGGTTCGGGTTCGGGTTCTGGTACTCTTTCCCCGGGTATAGAGGAGGAGAAGGGGATGCAAGAAGTTGTCTGTGAAGTACTCCTGAGGTTGGCTAATAGCAATCCAAAGAAAAGATTTTTTGACGACTCTGAGGCCACTCATGATGACACAAGGAATTATTCACCATCGAAGAAGAAGAAGAAGCAGCCAAGGAATATTGATATTGTTGAAGCTGAAGCTGAAGCTGATGATGCTGGAAGCAGCCGTGAAGATCTATCCAAAAAGATGAACGACGACAAAGGGAAAGGTAAGGCGGTGCTAGAAACTCACGCTGATCATCATCATCATCCACTGTATATGAAGTGGAAATTATGGGAGGATGATCAAGACTGCTATTACAGCAATGAGATGAGTACTAATGCGGATGATGAAGATCATGACTTGGATAGACACAACTCTAATAACAGCAGTGAGCTGGTTTCGGACAATGAAATCTTGGGGAAGATGATGATGAGGAAGAAGAGAAAGAGTAAATTTGTAGACTTGGAAGCACTGAAAGATGGTGCTGTGAATCCACCCAATAGGTACATATGCTGTCTTTGCAATAAATCATTCCCAACTCACCAAGCTTTGGGCGGTCACAAATCCAGCCATAACAAATCGAAGAACAACATCAACATCCAGCTGAAGACAGTAGTAGTGAATGAATCTGTATCAGCAGCAGACGATGATGATGATGACTCAGCTGCCGAGGATTGTACTGGTGGACATTATTATGCCGACTACCCCACTACCCAATTAGTGGATGAATTAGCAGAAAGTAGTGTAGTCGCAGCAGCGGTCACGCACCAATGCAAGATTTGCGACAAGACCTTCCCAACGGGTCAGGCACTTGGCGGTCACAAGAGGTGTCACTGGACCGGCCAATCGCCTGCAGGAGATCATGAAGCAGCCAAAGCTCAATCCAGTCAAGCAACATCGCCTGGAGAATTCGCAGCCAAAGATCAATCCAGTTGTCAAGTAACGTCTCCTGGAGAAGCCAGCTGTCAGACTGGTCGAAGAATTTTGGATTTCGATCTCAATGAGCTTCCGCCTATGGAGGTTGAGGAAGCTACCGCTGAGTCTGTCATCTATATGCAGCAGCTCAGCTAGTTCTAACAGTCGAGATCGATTAGCTAGCTAGTCATGAGTTCAAGTTCCGTCTTCGTCTTTGATCCTTAATATAGGAACGGAATCCTTAATCTAGGAACGGAATTGCATAGAGGTCAGTAGCTCAATTTTTGGCTTCTGATATGTCTGTTAGTTTCTTTTATCTTTTTCTTTTTGGAGTACTCTTTTTGCTTGCAGTAGTCATGAAATGAAAATACGCTGCTGAGGAACCATCTTGGTTCTTTCATGTTTTCCGTGGTGGGGTTTTTAAAGTTTGTCCTTTTATGCTTATTTTCTTCATGTAAAGCATGTTGGTCCAGCAGCTAGGCTAGCTCGCTTTTTATGAAAGATACAAAACGGCTTTCTGTCTTTTTTTCTTTCTTTCTTTAGGATGATGAAGTTGTAAAGAAGTTTGCATTACATTAATTTGGTTCATTTTTCCCTCATTGTTGTTACTGTCTCTAATTGGTATTTCATTGCTTCGTTCTATTTAATTCCTTGATTATGATTATGATTATGATCATGATCTTTTTTTTTTGCTCTTTCTGGGTCTCAATTTTAGATTGAATGTAGATTTCTGAGTGCCAAAAGGCATTCTAAACTGTTGCAGAGCTTTATTTTAATTCTAAATTAAATATATACTTAGCGTGTGTTTTTGGCCATGATTAGTTTACTGAAGATTTGAGGCACTAAAGTAGTGGAGGTCGAAACAAGGAGAGCCGTTTTGCTGGAATGGAGAAGATTAATAGACTTTTTAACCATTTTGATTGGATGGAGAAAAATAGACATCTAAAAAGTCAAGAGACTTCTTCTCCACCCCAGAGAAACCTCATCCTGTAACTTAACTTGTAAGAATAAAACTTTTTGGTAAAGCATTTTCCTTTTCGTAATTAATTAGATTTGAACTTCTTTTTCAATTTCAGTAAAAGAAAACGTTTCTTTTAGAAAATTAGACATGAGAGTCCACCAATGCAACTTGCTAGGGGCAGGTTAATTTGGAACTTTTGTATCTTCCACGAAGACCCACTTGTGGGTCAATTTGAAAGGGTCCATGCAATACCGATATATAGAGATGTAGAACTGTAGAACGTACTATTTATCTTTCATATATTAATATTTATAAACAATAAGTAGAAAGTACAGCACAACTCTAAACAAATTAATACTTTAAAAGACTCAATTGCTAATTAATTTAATTAGTGTATAAATTCCTTTTCCTGTCTAGCATTCAGGCCAGGTTCCTCTACAACTCAAGCTAGCTTGATCTCTCTTCTCAATATATTTCGTCATATCTGACTAGGTCAGCAAACAAGATTATAAAAGAGGCATACCCGCCGGGGTCACAAGGTAGGCCGGCTAGATTCAATTACCAACTCATACATACGTACATAATATATATGTCAACGTGCCGGACAAAGTTTTTTTATAAAAAATTGATATCAATCTATTAAACTGACATATATATATATATATGTCTAAAATGCACGTAATTCCAATTCCCATCGGCATCTGTGTAGATTTGATCGAGTATTCCATGAGTACTGGGGAAAGAGAGCTAGCTAGAGAGGCTAGTTAATTGACATTGTTATTCTTAAATATATAGAAGGAGGGCATGGGAGGGGTAGTACACAGTTACTACACGTTAAATGTTAGCTTATGGGGAAAGGGATAGCTCAGCTGTTTTCTTGACACATTCTCGTGATTCTTTTGAAAGCAACACTTTTTCTAAACAAATCATTTTGACTTTATGTACATTAACATCTTTCTCACGCCATATTCTTAACTCCCAAGTAGTACTACGTACGGTCCACCCCTCCCTTCAGGTTCTGTGTTTGCGCCTTTATAGGCTTTGTACTCGATCGGAGATCTTCATATATATATATATACGTATTCCATCTAGATTATTTAATGGTATAATCTTGGCTATTTAATGCAAAAATTCTGCTTCATGTTTGTGGATTCATTGTATATTTTATGGAGTAGTAGAGTAGAGGTGCTTTTGATGAATGACCTTTATATGTATGGTTGATTACGTAATTTATGAGAATGATTGTTATTATCATTGTTATAACTGATCTTAGGCTGATTCAGTTCTTATAATATTTCATTGTTGAAACTTGATCTTAGGCTGATTCAATTCTTATAACTACAAAGCACGTTTAATGACCTTTCTATATGTACGTACTTTAAGATATTTGTATGCATTTAACGGATACACTACAAGAAATTTGGTCGTTAGCGATCAAACTTTAAGTCGTCGTTGATAAGCATTTATTAGCGACTACTTTTTCTAGTCATCGTTGATGAATGCTTATTAGCGACGACCCAAATGTCATCCGTTAAGGACCATTGCTAGTTTTGAATCATTTGCATGCATAATCATTAAAGCATGATAAAGTTCAATTCATTTGTTTTAATCACAATTGTTTCCATTCAAATTAATTCTTGATTAGGATATAGAATGCCAAGAAAAATATATACTCTAAAACGCTCCTGCATTCATGCACACTTAAACAGCTATATCTTTCCTTCAACGATCGAGAATATAGTAATTTTAAATATATACACCAAGTTTTCACTTAACTCATGGCTAATCACAAGTTTCCTCTGACTGGATTCAATTTCCTTCACCTAAAACAACCGCTGTAAAGAAATTTGAACACAGTAACTCAAATAAATATGGTTGAATGTGGGTGATAGGCATGGCATGAGAGATATATAGCCAAAGGTAATAAGGGAAAGTCTTATTTCCATACAGAGGCTTTATTCCTCGATTCCTTGGTAATTTACGTGGCATGCTATAAGTTTGCTCAGCTTTTTCCTATTACTTGATGATCATATTTGGATTTTCTGAAATTTCGGAGTTCAAGTTTCTTACTTTTTTACTATCAGTTATATATGGTGAATGATTATTTTCTTTGATCCAGGTCCTGTCATAATTAAGAATAATGCTTCATATCTGTTAACGTGGTGTGTTTTAAGTTAGTCGGTATCAAATGATTAATGGGTGTGAATAGTAACATTATTTATGTGATAAATGATATAAGCATGCGCCTTGAAATGCTATTGCAGATAAAATTCCTATATATGTAATATATCGGATTTGGCTTAGGTATGGTAAAAGTCTCAAGCGGTAATTTTTTAATGGTTCAGATTTAATTTCACTCCATATTTATTTTTCATAAAAAACTTAAAATTAAATCTAGACCATTGAAAAAAAAATTACAACTTTGGTGCTGTGTTTTTTTTTTAATTAATTAAATATTTTATTTTTTTTATATCTATATATATACCTTGAGTTTTGGCAAGGAATTTGTTTTCACTGGATATCCAAATGCACAATGTGAATATCATGTTGCCTATCTTCTCTGGTCTTTATTTTCACTGGATATCCAAGTACTTCACTACAGACACATGACAAAATATGCTACCCACGACATGAGGTTAATTAGATTATTTTTTGCCAATGCTGAATTAATAGAGGGGTTTGCATTAATTTATAGAAGATGACCCTAATAATATATACTTTATATATTATATTACTGAAAGAAAAAACAAGATAAATTAAAAGATGACTAAACGATAAAACAAAATAATGTAGACTTATTATCACACTAGACTTATAACAATTAACAAATAAAGACTCCTAACAAATAACTAAATGCTGCCATTTATGTTGTTGAGTCCTCCCTTAATACGTCCTTTTGGTCTTTTTTGTATTATAATATTAATTAGATGATTACATTAATTATTTTTTTTATAACATAAATCTTATCTAAAAAGGGTCTACAAGTCTTTTTTTTTTTTTTTACTGCTGATCAGTTGGAGAGATCAAGTGATTATCACCTAGCTTTTTGAAGGCTACAATTACATGCAGTACGTATTCTTTATTTCAATGGTAATGTAAATAATTAAATCAACATTTTGCCAAGCTTTTGTTATCCTTAAAACTACATTTTTTATTTTTATTTTTTATATATATATAGGTTTAAAAATTAGATTTGACCCTTATCAAAAATATGTTTGACTCCTCATTCATACTTTGACTCATCCAGATGAAATTTTTTGGTTCCGTCCCTACTTGTATTAGATTTGGCAGATAGTTTTTGATAAAAAATGTCACATGTGCCAACCACATGCATATAAGTGGTTTTCTCTACCAAAAGTACCCATATTGAGGGATTTAAATTATAAAACTGTCCCTAAATGGGGTAAGCAAACTTGAAGCTTAAATAAGGTGATTACATGGCCACCTCTCCTCTCTTATGGGGACACGCAATTACCCCCAAAGTGAACAAGAGAGGTAGTTCTCCGTCCACCCACAAATGAATTATGCAAAGAGAGAAGTAGTTTTACATCTATCCGTTAAGAGAACAAATAAGGATGACTCTACGGTCATCATTTTTTTTAAAAAAAAAAAAAATTATTATCACTCGCTATTATGTTTTTTCACAAAAAATAAAGACAAATTAATAACGAAAAAATAGTTCAGGTGCACATACTAGTCACTAGTGACATTTTTGAGCTAAACTAATTAGCGGTTGAATCTAACACGAGGGGCAACACAAAATATTTTAGTTTGAATTACAAAAAGTCGTTGTTTAGAGATATAAGTAAAGTTAGGAGGATAATTTGGAGACGCAAAATATAATATAATTAATCCTAATTATCTTTAAACAGATGTCAAATGTATTGGATCTTCACCTCAATTTGTCTCCTTTGTCATCAGTCAACGTTCAAAGAGGCTTTGAACTTCTCCTTGGGGGGTGTGACCGTATGCGCATGCGCGTATGTACAATGATTTTTCTTTTTTCTTTTTTTTTTTCTCTCTCTTTAAATTAATAACATGTCAACAAGTCACAGCCACAACATGGGTTTTTCCGCTCCATGTTTTGTTTCTCTCCACCGAGATAGTGACATGTATTGGACTGCCACTCATAGAAAAAGGATACTGAGAAGCTGCAGATCCTAACTGCCATGTCAGTCAGGCATCGTTAGTTGGTGAGTTTTAGGCTCGGTTGATTGTTGATTCAACCTTGAGGGCCCACTAGCTTTTGCAAGGTGAATCTTAGGTGGCACACTCGGAATATTGAAATATGGATCATGCATGGATGACCTTTTCCACTTGTTGCTATTGGCCAAAATAATTAAGCTGCATCCATTTCTTCCCTCGAGTGACATATAATATCCGCTTAGACAAAAAATATTGGTCCCTTAAATGGCCGATTAACCTTTCAAAGCTCTCAATTGGCTTATCAACAATCAGCTAATTGCACGATAAATCGTAAATCGAAAGAACATGCAAAGAGAAAAAAAATGTCAAAATACAAAGTATTATCGGAGTTTAATAAGAGATTACTCTAATGTTTAAGTCAATATTCATTAAAAAAATAAAAAATAAATAAATAAATAAATAAAAAAGAGTATTTGGCAAAAATAAAGCATACCTTTGAGTGACTCTCTTCTCATCCCCATTTCTTTATATATAGATTGTTTTCCCGCAATTTATTGGTTAAGGAGAGAGGTTCATGGGATACCTGTTTTGATTACGTGACTACAACTTTCTTATTCATATGTTCTATAGCCCCCTAACCGGTCCATGTGGTCGCAGGGACTAGAATACTGTAGATATGATCTCTCTTTATGAGTCATGCACCCGCCCCTCTTGGCCTGGCTGGGTTCGGTCAATTTATAGTGCTCATCGAAAATGGGTCAGCTTGGGCCGGCCAAATCAGGTGGTTTCCAAGGAGGGTTCATTTTCTTTGGGTACACCAGCTTAAAAGAGGAAGACTGGAAGATGGTCACTCATCAGACATACCCACCATCGTCATTATTACAATCGTTCTACACTCGGCCTGGACTACGCCATCTCAAACCACCGGCACTGCTCCATCCGCTAGCTTCAAGTAAAGACATATCTACCTTTTAATATACAAGTATACACACAACCCTACCTTCCCGCTTCTCTCTCCACAAGCACATGCAAGCACACATGACCACCTGCAACTAATACTCATATGTCTGTAGATGCAATCAATTATTGAGAGTTTAAACAAGAGAGAAGAAACAAAAAAGCTCTCAACCGATCACATTGTCGCCTAAGTGCAACATCCAGCCAGCTGAGCACAGTTTTGAATTCGTATGAAGGTTGTATTTTTGTGATGCTCTTCTTTCAAATAAAAAAAAAAAAAGAAGAAAAAAAAGTAACATACCACAAGAGTTACAAATGTGCACAATTTGACATGAAAAGAAAAATTTACAACCGCACCTACCCAACCCTAACAAGGAAGATGAAAAAAGTTGTGCATAATAGAAATGAAATTCAAACATTCAAATATTTACCTACATATTTTAAGATTACACAAAAAAGGATCTCCTGTTCTGAGACTTATGTGGGCACAACCACCTTAGAACGGGGCGATAACTGCAAGACAAAAAGCCAAAACACCATAACAAGCAATATAAATTGTATGGAAAAACACGACGTTATCTTACACAGCCTCCTCATCCCTATGATATCTCCACCATACTTTTCTTCCTCCGCTTCATTTTTTAGCATCGTGGCCTTGCTTTCTGCTTCTCCAAGTTTGTTCAGAACCAGAGCATTTCGCTCTTCTAAGTGCGTCAATTGATCACCTGCAGCAACCTTCATGTTCTGTATCGTCCTTCTTATTGCCAGAAACTCAACCTCAGCTTCAATCTTTTGCTTGAAGAGACCCTCAAGCTCAGTCTCCACCTCTCTACATCTTTCCTCCTGTAACCCTATCGTGCTACCCGATTCTTCCTTTGGTGACTTGCTACTGTTTATAATGGCTTCGAGTTCCGCAATCCTGAAGTCCTTCACCTCAACCATAGCCCCCGTCTCCTCCAATTTACTTTCCAAAAATTTTACATTCTTTGTCAAGTTTAATACTTGGGTTTCCAAGGAAGTCAAAGCAGTTTGTCTGATCTTTTCAGATCCCAGCTCGTCAGATGAGCCTGGTATGTAGTTCTCTGAGTCGGTAGTACTGAAATCTGCTGGTGTACTATTACCGTTGGTTGAGCTGTCATGCGATGATGTAGGCTCCTTACCGATCTCCCTAAGTTTTTGAACTTCTGCAATAGTACAACATGAACTCCTTTAACTTAAAATCATAATAAAAGACCCATATTAATTGGCAATGACATAACAACCATTTTGCAAATAAAAGGCACAAAGAGCTTCTACATAAAATAGTTTGGAACGAATAATGAAGCACAAAGATTTCATTCCAAGGTCATGAAACTCCTGTTCACCACATATCATACACATATCGGCCTAAGACTAGGGCTTAACAGAAAAATAAATGTGAACCCTTAAGAAAATGAAGAGGGGCCCAGATCTTCCTCTCAACTGTGCTTCTTGAGGCCACTCTCCTCCCCCTTGCCCCCCCCCCCCCCCCCCAAAAAAACTCACCAGGGATAAGCAATGACCCAATCGCCTGAGTCCCCTCCACTCTAAAGCTTACTTAGTAGATCGTCAAGATGGAAGATATTAGAAAATAACCCATCTCTCTCCAAAAATGGAGATGAGCAATTTCATGGTCAATATTAGATTTCATGGTCAATTTCATGAGCAATGGAGAGAAGTCATTTCATGATTAAGATTTTGTATTGTTGCATTTAATGGTGTATATGTTGTTACATCATTTAAAATTTTACTTTCAAGTGAAATGGAGAGGATCCTAATCCCTTAACTTGGCATCAAGCCTGCAGTAAAAGCTAATACTCAGACCTTTCCTTATTTAGATAACATGCAATTTTTTAACACATCTATCCTTTAGAATACTTTATTTGCTTCTTTCACTCTAACCCTTCCTCATCCTTTATTAGCTAGATTCTTAGAAGAGATATTCTCCTCCAATCCTCCTCTTCCTCTTGTATTCATCTCCTCCTTGTGCATTAAGCAGAAAACTTGAATTTCTTGCAATGATTATTTCTCTATGATTGAAGAGACACAGTGCAAACACATTAATTTTGGTACCAAAGCCACAACTTAAATCAACCTAGTAAAGAAAGCATTAAATATCATATAACCCACCAATCTATAACTCTTCACAAACCCCAAAATTCCCTCATGCTTAGGGGGATGTCTTCCCTATTTTCTTCCCCAATTTCTCCCCCACAAAACAAGGCATCAGCCTAAATCCCACAATCCAACCAATTACCATCACCTGAATCTAATAACTTTTACCATTTGGCCAACATACACCAATAAACAGCCAGACTCCCAGATTAGATATAAACCAAGTTTGTAGTAACCTGAATTTAACACAGATTAAAAATCGTCTAAAATCATTCTCAGCTTCTCAATAAAACCAAAATCCACCACCAAAGGCATATCTTGAGGAGCCCCTATAACAAATGGCAATCCACCATCTGCCACAACTTCCTTCTACAAACACTCATTTATGTCATTTGAAAATCAAATATCCTCTTCTATAGTTCCCAGGAGGGGCTAGATTTAAGTTCTCTAGAGGAAGCCGAATAGCGACTAGAAATTGCAGGATAAAACTTTACTCATCATGGTTTAACCATAGAGTCTACCACCCATCCAAGCCGAATAGCGACTCAATAATATGGAATCCAAAGAAATTTTCGGCTACGCCCAACTGATCACCATTGGTTGATCCTGATCCTATCTCCAATTTAAGCCACAAACAACTAAATCCCTTCTCTCATGCCAAACAAAGAATTTGAGCATATGTTCAATTGAATTCCCCAACCCTATGAACTCTACACCAAATTGATTGAACAGATTTTGTTCTTTTGACAAATTAAGCAAGGAAAATAGGATAAAATTTTTGCAGATTTAGTCAGAGGTGCAACATGATCACATATAGTAAATACCCAGGCATTATCTGTTATGAAATGAAAACATTAGTTGTACTGTCATCATTCTCATATCTCCATTCAATTGATAACCACAGTAAATGAGGAGAAAAGAAACTTTTTGATACAACAAATCTTAGACTATTTCAGCTGGGATCATCAAAATTGGGACATACCAAACCAACAAAATATTAACTCAAAGGAAACTGTGTATGATTTGCATTAGCAGGATATATAGAGCATCATAACACTGTTTATCAAAGTAGTCAAAATCAGGGCGAATCAGACCTTTTTTCAGTGCTTCTTGCACAGACTGGAGGCTAAAAATAGACTCAACCAATGGATCCAGATCTGTTGAAGACCGATGGTTCTCACTTTTCTCTTCCTTAACTTCCCAAGACAAGCCTGCAGCTAAATCATCTTGTGAAAGATCTTCAACCTCTCCCACATTCTCTTTGTTGTAACCAGTTTGAACTTCTTCACTAAACTGTTCACTCGCAAGAGCTTCATCACTATTCTCTCTGTCATAATTCATTGACCTTTCGGTTTGCTTTCCGTTACTAGTCGCAGTAAAATCACCCTGCATAAAGACAAAATTGGAGCTTCTTGAATCAGATTCCATGCTGGAATGAGAGTTCTCCTTCTCGATTTTGACCCTTTCCCCTCTAGGCTTCTTACTGCCTTCAGTCTGTCCCTTTCCCTGCTGACCCTTTTGAGCTGAATTACCCAAACTCCTCCCACCACTATTCTTAATCCTGCTCTTCTCTCGTACATACCCCAACACTGCATGCTGATCATGCCTCGCCTTTGGAGCACTAGCTGCTGTGGAAGACTTGCTACTCCGGTCTTCGCTGTTCTCAGAATCTGTTCCTGCAGCAAAAGCAGACCCAACTGCAAACCTAGAATCTGAACTAGAACCATGGATTACAAACTTGTCAGCTACTCCAACAGTTAACACATTTGCAGATCCTACCGAACCCTCACTATTTTGCTTGGTTTCAAGGGGAAAATGATGCTGAGTTTTAGTTGGATTCGTGGAACCAGACAGGCCCCGCTTCAGAATTTTACTAGTATCTATACTTGCACTCACATCCTTAACAAACTCTCTCCTAAATCTCCTCCACTTCTTCAATCCATATCCTTTAGTCATCGCAGGTGAATCCCCACCAGGAGAATTGGCATTCTGCGAAGGCGAATCCACGGGCTGTTCACTTTCAACATCCTCTCCTTTCGTATCTACCCGTAACGCATTGGCATTGGAATTTTCAGAAGAAACCAACTTATCAATCTCATTGAGACAAGACCCATTATTCTTTATTTCATTGTAATCATCACGGGCCATCCTTTCTTGGGTTTCTTCATTATCTTCCTCGGATTCAAGAACCGAACATTCACTCTCCAAATCCATAACAGAAAACCAGCGTCTCTCACAGCCCCACCAAGCCACCAAAATTGGGTCAGATCAAGATCAAGAAAAACAACAATCATTCCAGCTCATGGCCAAAATCTAGCAAACTCCCAGGAAGATCAACCACTGTTTTGGGCAAATTTAAGGTGAAATATGATCAAACTCCAGTAAAATATAATTGGGTATTCGTGAATTTATTGATTTAAGAACAATTAATGGTGGAAAACGACACAAATAGATTCAAAGTGCCACAAATTTATAACAATAATACCCAGGAACTGGAATTGTAAATTAAAATCAAAGAAATGGATAATTGAATTGAGAGAGAGAGAGAGAGAGAGGGGGGGGGGGTGAAAGAGAGAGAGTTATTCGCGCGTACCGTTATATCGTAAGTGCCCCCAATAAATGAAGCTTTGACAAAGACGAGGGATAAATGGAAGGACTCGGAAACCCTAAACTTGGGTTGGATTTGCAATTTTATAGCTATGAAGTAATAGAGACCAACAATATTAATTGCAATCTTAATAATAAAATTAATAATAAATACAATATGAACGTGGGAGAGAGAAGAGGAGCCACATGGAGGTGGTGGCCCACGTTAACCCCCCACGTAGTGGGCAGTGCTGGCATCTGATCTGGAACACGGACCACATGTATCCCAAGCCGCCAAGCTCCTCGCCAAATTACCATCTCAATTATTCCATGAGTAACTATTTTAAATTACCATCTCATTTTTAAATGTGTCAATTTTAGTGCACATCAAGTAATTAGATGGGTCACTGTCAATCATATTTTTTGTAGCATTTCTTCTTATTCTCCTTTTATTTTTGCTCTTCAGTTTAGGAGTGACAAGAACCCTCATTTGTAGTTTTTCCTTTCGCTTTCCCTTTTTTCCCTTATTTGATTAAAAAAAAAAAAAAAACACTACCAAAATAAAAAATTATTCCATGCGTTTTTCTTTATCCAATTTAAATTATCCTAAAGAGGCCCCTCCTAATCTAATTTGACAGGTTACTAAAGACACAAAACAAAGCCATTTTATCACCATACATATTCATCGCTTGTGAAAAGCCTAATCCACTTCAAATTATCTCATTCTGACTCACGTTTTTCTCGTCGTCAAACGTTGTGGCCCGTAACTCCTCCTCTCAGATCTTTCAAGTATTACTCCTCTCATATCAATTTTTATTTTTTTTATTTTTTATAAGTGTTTATACTGATAATTGGAGATATTCTCTAAAATGGGTTTTGTTGGACAATGTAATGTCGCATTTTGGTCTTTCTTGTGCCATGTCATGTGGGAAGTGAGCATACTGAAATAGAGCTATCCTTTGGCGCATCACAAAGTTTCGATGTTCTTAAGTGTTTTTTAGATAGCTCTGTGCATTAGGTAAACTATGGAGAGACACTCTGCATTGAAGTTGTTGTAAATTAGTTATTTAATGTTAAGGGCTCCCCAACAATAAAGCTCAAATAGTAAATACAATGTTTATAAAATACAACCAAATAACTGAAAATTAGTCAAAAATTGACCTGACCGGTTTTTCTTGAGATGTCTTTTGCAATGACAATCAACGAAAATGGAGATCGCAACAGGAAGGGAAGCACTGTAAAGACCAAGTCTGGATTCCATGACGATGAGTTCCTTTTCAAAGTCCTGAAAGAGGGTGCCAGACTACTTAATTATCACTTAAGGGAGCACAAAAAGTAATGGCCCTAGTGGGAGGGGAAGGGAGAAATTGAAAGTAGTGAGGGAGGAGAGATGGGAGTAGAGAGGAGGAAAGGAGCAAAGCCCAATTTCTCCTCCAAGAGGGTGCAATTTCATCACAGCAGTATATTTGTTAGGGGTGTTACAATCAGTTGTGGTTGTGGTTATTAGGCAATAACTACAACCCACAATTAGGTTTTTCAGTTATTCAATTTTTGGCAACGCGCAACCGCAACCTGGAACCCTGATTACAGTTGCTAATAACCCGATTTCAATACCAGTTTTGATGTTATAGATCATAAAAAATTTTATTTTTAATCACTTCTTATTGGGTTTTATATATAATATATAATTTAAAAAACCTAATTATATATATGATTTTCTTCAGGCATCTTGAGAAGCTATTTCCATAAAAGCCCAAGTAAGCATTTTTATAGAAGCAAGGGGTGGAAAAAGTTTGCTCATATTCAATGTAAGACAAATTTTTCTCTTTTTTTTTCTTTCTTCTCTCTTTTCTTTCTTTTTTTCTTCTTTTTTCTTCCTCTCTCTTCAAGACAATGCAGAGAGCTTGAGCTCCCCTACAGCACCAGCTCCCTACTATGTGGGAGCGCTTGTCTTGAAGAGAGAGAGAGAGAGAAAGAAGAGAAGAAAATAAAGAAAGGAAAGAAGAAAGAAAAAAAAAAAAAAAGAACTTGTCCGGTTATATTGATATATATAATATATAAACTGGTTATCTGGTTACCGGTTAATAACCAATTTTCCTAAAATTAATAACCGCAACCAAATCAACCCTAATTGGTTATTCGGTTGTGGTTATTTTTTATTTTCGATGTTTCGGTTTGTCCGGTTATCCAGTAATCAGTTATTTCAGTTATCCCGGTTATAAAACGGTTAATACCGCCCACTTTGTACACTCTTAATATTTATTGGACCACTAAGATCCCTCAACTCACTTCTTCCTATGAAAGCATCGCTTTGGGGATTAGATGCCTATGAAGTCAACATTAATACCCTTGTTTTTTATTCATATTTTAAGTATGCTTATATATAAATACGTATAATAATAATATATCTATATAATATATATAATATATATAATATTATATATTATAATAATATCTATATATAGATATAATACTATATATATATATATATACTATATATAATATATATTATATACTCTCTTTGGTCCGAAAGTATGGGCATATTAAACTCTAGTTTCTACATCCCATTAATGCTTCCTAATTAATCATCCTATTATGAGAATTGTGTTAGTGTTTATGGCGAGATAATGCCACATGTCCAGCAAGATCATGGATCCTCTTCCATTTTTAAGTAAACCTAAAAGGAATTATTTCATGATCTAAAGATGTGTATGTTGCC
>FXXK01000668.1:261839-275021 GCA_900184695.1 Betula pendula
GGCATATTAAACTCTAGTTTCTACATCCCATTAATGCTTCCTAATTAATCATCCTATTATGAGAATTGTGTTAGTGTTTAATGGCGAGATATGCCACATGTCCAACAGATCATGATCCTCTTCCATTTTAAGTAAACTAAAAAGGAATTATTTCATGATCTAAAGATGTGTATGTTGCCACCACATTATTTAAAATTTGAAAAACTTTACTTATCTCTTGAACTACCAAGCAATTTTCACTATTTCCCTAAACTTTAAAATTTTACAATGCATAGTTCTAAGGTAAAATTATAGAAATGCGTCTTTTAACTTATGCACAATAATGCCGCATAGATGAGGATGGTGTAATCTTGGCGTCTTTATGTGCAACAATGTCTTGTATTGTTGATCCCACTATTGTGGAGGCAGTGGCGCTTTGGAAAACCGTATCCATGTGTAAGGAACTCAGAATCACAAGACTTCATCTTGAGGGGGATACTTTAGAAATTATCCAAGCATTACAACTCCAGGATTCCTGTTAGAGTCATTACGGTTTTTTGGTTGAGGATACTCGTAATTTGCTAAATAGTTTCCGCTCCTGGAAGGTTTCTCATATCCATAGGGAGGCGAACGAAGCTGCTCATTGTCTGGCGAAGGCGGCTCTCAGTCAGTCAATAAATTATGTATTGAGGGATTTTCCCCTTAGTTTTTGATAATAGCTTAAATATGCATGTTTTTATAGATTAAAAATAAGCATGGTCACATTGTAATTTCATATTTATTTCATTTTAGACTTAATTGTGAAATAAGTCTATTAATGGAAGGAAATAAATCTTTTGTAGGAAATTGTGAAATTTGGAGCAAGAAGAATTAATGCTAATAACCAAGAAAGGAAAAGAAGAAAAGAAAAAAGAAAATGAAAGAACGTTGCTGCACGTGAAGACCAAAGGAAGGAAAGAAGAAGAGAAGAAAAGAAGAAAAGAAAAAAATTTTGTGATTTTGGAGATGATGAGAATTCTGAAGTTGCATATATTTATTCATTGTTGGATCGTCTCAGGTGCTAGAGGCAAACGCATGGAGCCAAAGTTTGAAGAACTACCACCCCGCAATATGATGCCAAAAACCATCAAGCATGCAAGCACCCAAGCTTGAATTGAAGCCACTACAAATTGAACTCAAGTATGCATTTCTTGGACAAGAGGAAACTTTTCCAGTGGTAATATCCTCTAAACTCAATGTTGTGCAAGAGGATAAGTTGCTGAGAATTTTGAGGATGCACAAAGGTGCGATAGATGGACCATGGCTGACATCAAAGGGAATTAGCCCTTTGATATGTACCCATAGAATTTACTTGAGGACAATGCCAAACCCTCTAGAGAGAGGCAACGTAGGCTAAATCCTAACATGAAAGAGGTTGTGAGGGCTGAAGTTCTTAAATTGTTAGATGTAGGGATCATCTACCCTATTTCTGATAGTAAGTGGGTGAGTCCTACCCAAGTGGTACCAAAAAAATCTGGAGTTACTGTAGTCAAAAATGAAAACAATGAGTTAATCCCAACTAGAGTCACTACCGGTTGGCGTGTATGCATTGACTATAGGAACTTAATGCGGTGAATAGAAAAGACCACTTCCCTTTGCCTTTTTATGACCAAATCTTAGAGAGGGTAGCTGGACATGAATACTATTGTTTCCTAGATGGGTACTCAGGATACAACCAAATAGAAATTTACTTGAGGATCAAGAAAAAACCACATTTACATGTCCCTTCCGTACATTTGCTTACCGAAGAATGCCATTTGGGTTGTGTAATGCCCCAGCCACATTCCAAAGATGCATGATTAGTATTTTTAGTGATATGGTGGAATGTTTCCTCGAAGTTTTATGGATGACTTTTCTGTTTTGGTAATTCATTTGATGAATGTTTATCTAACTTGCAGAAAGTCTTGATCAGGTGTGAAGAGAAAAACCTTGTGCTGAATTGGAGAAGTGTCACTCATGGTCTCAAAAGGGATTGTGCTTGGTCACATTGTCTCCTCCCAAGGAATTGAAGGTGGATAGGTCTAAGATTGAATTGATAGCGAATTTGCCAACCCCAAAGACCATTAAGGATGTTAGATCATTTTGGGACATGCTGGATTTTATAGGAGGTTCATTAAAAACTTTAGTGTTACATCTAGACCAATGTGTAACCTCCTATCTAAGGATACTCCTTTTGAATGGACTGAGGCTTGCAAGAAGCCTTTGTAAAATTAAAAGGTATGCTTACTTCTGCTCCTATTATGCAACCACCTGATTGGAGCTTGCCCTTTGAAATCATGTGTGATGCTAGTGACCTATGCAGTTGGGGCCGTTTTGGGCAACGTAAGGATAAGAAGCCTATATGTTATTTACTATGCAAGTAGAAACATTAAAAATGCTCAAATGAATTATTCCACAACTGAAAAGGAACTACTTGCAGTGGTATTTGCATTGGATAAATTTCGGGCTTATTTAGTAGGATCACCCTATTGTTGTTTTCACTGATCATGCAGCTTTAAAATACCTTCTCACCAAGAAGGATGCAAAGGCTAGATTGCTTAGGTGGATTCTCCTACTCCCAAGAGTTTGATCTTTCCATCAAAGATAAGAAGGGCGTGGAATGGTTGTGGCTAACACTTGTCTAGACTAGTGGTTGATGATTCTTTGGAGACAATGCCAATCAAAGACACTTTTCCGGATGAGCAACTTTTCAATATTTCTAATTTGCCTTGGTTTGCTGACATTGTTAATTTCTTGTTACAGGACAACTCCCATCTCATTGGACTACACAAGACAAGAAGAAATTTCTGGTTGAGGTAAAGCAATTTTTTTGGGATGATCCCTATCTTTTTAAATATTGTTCAGATCAAGTCATTAGGAGATGTGTACCTAACAATGGAATTTCTTAGTGTCATCTCCCTTTTGTCATTCAGAAGCATGTGGTGGTCATTTTTTCTGCCAAGAAACGACATGCTAAAATTTTGCAATGTGGTTTCTATTGCCTTCCTTTTTAAGGACACTTATGAGTTTTGCAAAGCGTGCGAGCCGTTGTCAGAAGTTGGGAGGAATAACCCGTCGAAATATGATGCCTTTGAACCCAATCTTGGTTATTGAAATATTTGACTGTTTGGGGCATCGATTTCGTAGGACCATTTCCTCCTCTTTTTGGGTATTGTATATTTTGGTGGCTGTTGATTATGTTTCGCAAATGGATAGAGGCTGTCCATGTCGAAATAATGATCACAAAACTGTTTTGAAATTTTTAAAAGAAAATGTTTTGTCCAGATTTGGAACGCCTCGAGCCATTATCAGTGATGGGGGTAAACATTTTTGTAATAGCCTTTTTGGAGGCATTGATGCGAAAATATGGAATCACCCATAAAGTCGCTACAGCCTATCACCCGCCAAACAAGTAGACAGGTTGAGGTATCTAATCGGGAGATAAACATATTTTGGAAAAAACGGTTAACCAAATCGCAAAGATTGGTCCTTCCGACTAACCGATGCGCTTTGGGCATATCGTACCGCTTTTAAAACCCCCGATTGGTATGTCACCTTATAAGACTTGTCTTTTGGAAAAGCTTGTCACTTGCCTGTGGAATTGGAACATAAAGCTTATTGGGCAATAAAACAGTTCAATTTTAACTTAGACAAGGCTAGCTCGCTCGCAAACTCCAGCTTGATGAGTTAAGGAAATTAGGAATGAGGCTTATGAGAATTCTCGAATTTACAAGGAAGGGATGAAGGTATTTCATGACCAAGAACATTCTTAGAAAATCCTTTGGCCTTCACAGAAAGTTCTCTTGTATAATTCAAGGCTGCATTTGTTTCCGGGTAACGCTTCGTTTCAAGATGGACTGGTCCCTTTGTTGTAAAGACTGTATATCCTTACGGGACCGTTGAGATAGAAAATCCAAAGAATGGTAACATTTTTAAGGTAAATGGACAGCGGTTAAACCATTTTTGAAAAAATTTATCCCGGAAGTTGAGTCCACCCCTTTGATAGACCCTGTCTACCAAGATTGATTGGTATGTTCAAGTCTGGCTGAAGACAGTAAAACTTAGCGCTCGTGGAGGCAACCCATTCCATGTCATTTTACTTTTCATCGTTTCATTTTATTCTTTGTTCTGTCTATGTGATTCCCCCATGGTGTTCATTTGCTCTAATGCTTAACTCTTTGTTGCTAGCAATCATGAGGTACAAGCTCAACCAGTATTAATCATCTTATTTTATTCTGGTACTCGTTATAACCATGATTTTCATCTTTTTGATGTATGCATGGACACATTGAGGACAATTTTGATTTAGTTTGGGGGGAAACATAAGTGGTTTTAGTATTTTATTCTTCAATCAAAAAAAAAAAAAAAAAAAAAAGAGAAGGGAAATTTTGTCAATGATGTCTTGACTTCTTTAATGGTTATGTTGATGTCTGAGTAAGTCATTTTTGAGAATGTTGTTGAACCTTAATTTTGATTCAAAGTTCATTGGCAAGCTTAAATTCATGAATACAGAATCATGTGTTTAAGGAAAAAATCTGAATTGTGTTGCTCATTTTTGGATAGTGAATATTTCACTCGTTTCACTTTGAACTTAGCACAAGCACACTAGCAATATAGTTGTGGGGCATGAAATGTGAAACCAAATATGCATGTTTATGGTCGTTAAATTCATTGTGTTGACTGTTGGATGAGTGACCTTGCGATGTATTAATGTTATTTATATAAAAAAAAAACAAAAACAAAACCAAAAAAAAAAAAACCAAAAACAAAAAAAACAAAAAAAAAAGAATGAGTTCTTGATCATTTTGAAGCTGTTTGCCCCTGAGTAACCGGACCTCGTGCCTCAGTAAGCAAGTGAGTGTTCGCGTCAAAAGGTGAGAAGTTTGGAGTGGTTGATGTCAGTGTTTGGCTCGAGTTTAGCGTTCGTAGACTTTTGACTCGAGTTTGCGTAAAGGCCCGTAAGGGGTTTTTTCCATACCTAATGCCCTAAAGCCCATCTGCTTGGGAGTCATTTGGTTAAAGCTGTGATACATGGGTCAATTAAGAAAGCTTAAGGGAGCTAAACATTTCACAGTCCACACATTAAAAAAAAAAAGGAGAGTAAATAGGGGTCTTAATTTTTGTATTGTCTATTGCCTTGGTTGTTCATCCTAATAGGATTCCATGAATTTTGGGGGTATTCGACTCTAGCATATAGGAACTAACTTTGGAAGCCTCATGGATTGGGTGTTAGTTCACTTTACACCAAAGGGGACTTGTGGCTTTTCACTAAGTCAATGAGAAGTGATGTGAGCCTATTTGAATTTTCTAAACTTGTGAATATGGAGTTTGCTATTTTAAGTTGGTCAAGAAGAAGAAACCATTTTTTTTTGTGTGCTTCACTGCTCAATTGATAACATAGTTTGGTCATTTGTTTAATTTGAAGATAAGACCTGAGTAGTTTGTTGGGTGAATAACTAGCGTTTGTGGGTATCGCTTCTGGTAACCCTCACGAGACTATAACTCGTCCCACTAAGGACAGCGCTAGGGGTTTAAAGCTTGTTGCATTCGCTAAATGCAATCCGAGAATGCCAGCGAAAGTGTGTGTATTAGACTTGTATTTTAGTTTATTTCAAAAAAAAAAAAAAAATGATTTGTTTTTTTATTTTCTTGAGCCTTTTTTTTTCTATTGTGTTTTAAATCGCTGAATTGCCTAGAGACTAGCAATAAGCTGGTTGGGATTGAAGTTTTGGCGCCGTTGCCGGGGATTTCGGCGTTGATAAAGAGCACCGGGCTGTCTTAACGAGGTTTGCTTTGATTTGCGATTCATCACGGATCCGGTAAACTCGTTCCTTCTTTTATTTATTTATTTTTTTTAATTCTGTATTTGTTGGTGTATGAACGCTTGGTATCGTGATCAAAGTGGTCGTTTGATAAAAATAGAATTTGAAGTTTGCTTAGATAATTTGTTTGAGTCTTCAGTACATTCTCACACACTTGGCACGATGGCTGATGATGGTAGTGATCATGGGGAGAATGAGAATATGAATCTTAATGATCCACCAATGCGAACCTTGGGTGAATATTTACAACCCCCTCGAAACAGTACCCCTTCTTGCATTATTTTTCCTCATCAAGATAATAATTTTAATTTCAAACCGGGTACGATTCCATTACTTCCTAAATTCCATGGTGTTGAGTCTGAGAATCCTTATTTGCACATAAAAGAATTTGAGGAAGTATGTTTCACTTTTCATGACCAAACTTGTAGTGAAGAATTGGTTAGGCTTAAATTGTTTCCTTTCTCCCTAAAAGAGAAAGCAAAAACTTGGCTTAATGCTTTGAGACCTAGGTCAATAGGCACATGGCAAGAGATGCAAACTGAATTTTTCAAAAAGTTTTTTCCTATTCATAGGACCAATGCTCTTAAAAGACAAATCATGAATTTTGTTCAAAAAGAAAATGAGACATTTTATCAATGTTGGGAGCGCTTTAAAGATTTGTTAAATTCTTGCCCACATCATGGCTACGAAATTTGGCGCACCATTAATTTTTTCTATGAGGGTTTGATGCCTCAAATGCGCCAATTCGTAGAAATGATGTGCAATGGTGAATTTTTAAACAAAGACCCCAACGAGGCTTGGGAGTACTTTGACCAACTAGCTGAAAATGCTCAATCTTGGGACACCACTGCCCCTTTTGAAAATTCTAGTAAGACCAAGCCTCCTACCACTACATCTAGTGGGGGTATGTATCACCTTAGGGAAGGGGATGACTTAAATGCTAGAATTGCAAGTTTGACTAGAAAAGTGGAAGCCATGGAATTAAGGAAAGGTAATGAAATCAAAGCTGTGCAAAAAGAGGAAGTGTGTGGCATTTGTGAAGTCATGGGACACACAACACATGAGTGTCCAACTATTCCAGCTTTTAAAGAAGTGTTGCATGATCAAGCAAATACCATGAACACTTACAAGAAGACTTTTCAATCTCCATATTCTGAGACATACAATCCGGGGTGGAGGAATCACCCAAATTTTAGTTGGAGACAAGAGAATAATGCACCACCACCACCTCAAGGGCCCTCTAACTCTGTTCCTTATGCTCCCCCACATAAGAGGACTCTTGAGGACACTTTGCAAACATTCGTGCAAGGGCAAGCAACCATCAATAATCAAACATCACAGGCTATCGATGATATAAGAGGCACTCTCTCCAAGTTGACCTCATTTTTGAGCATTCAGGAAAAAGGTAAGTTTCCTGCTCAACCACAACAAAATCCACAAAGTCAATTTGTTTTGAGTGGTTCTAATTCTTCTGAAGGAAAATCGGAACATGTCAAGTCTATCACCACTCTTCGCAGTGGAAAAATTATTGACAAAACTATCCCACCGAAGGCCCAAGAGCCTGAGGAATTTTCAAAACCAAAGAGTGATGATAAGCTTGACAAGTCTGAGGCTAGCGAGGCTGTGAAATGTCCCATTCCCGCTCCATTCCCCCAAAGATTGCAACCACGTCAAAAGTTGAGCCAAAATTCTGAAATTTTTGAAATTTTGAAGCAAGTAAAGATCAATATCCCTTTGTTGGATGCGATAAAACAGATTCCGTCATATGCCAAATTTTTAAAAGACTTGTGTACAGTTAAGCGTAAACTTCATGTCCACAAGAGGGCCTTTTTATGTGAACAAGTGAGTGCCATCCTTCAGCATAAGACCCCGCCTAAGTATAAGGATCCCGGTTGCCCAACAATTTCGTGTGTCATTGGTAATTTCAGGATAGAGCAAGCTTTGCTCGACCTTGGGGCTAGTGTGAACCTTTTACCTTTTTCGGTGTATGAGCAGTTAGGTCTAGGTGAGCTTAAACCAACCAGCATAACACTTCAGCTCGCTGACCGTTCTGTGAGAATACCAAGGGGAGTGGTAGAGGATGTTTTAGTTCAAATAGATAAATTCTACTTTCCAGTTGATTTCATTGTCTTGGACACACATCCGATTTCAAATGTTGGCACTCAAATTCCTATCATCCTAGGTCGTCCATTCCTTGCAACTTCTGATGCTTTAATTAATTGTAGGAGTGGTGTAATGAAACTCTCTTTTGGCAACATGACATTGGAAGTAAATATTTTTAACATTTGCCACCAACCGAGAGATGATGAGGAGATTCATGAAGTGAATTTGATTGAGACACTTGTACAAGATCAATTTAATATCTCATATTTTTCTGACCCTTTAGAGGCTTGTTTAGATAATTTTTGTGATTTTGGAGATGATGAGAATTCTGAAGTTGCATATATTTATTCATTGTTGGAATCGTCTCAGGTGCTAGAGGCAAACGCATGGAGGCCAAAGTTTGAAGAACTACCACCCCGCAATATGATGCCAAAACCATCAAGCATGCAAGCACCCAAGCTTGAATTGAAGCCACTACCAATTGAACTCAAGTATGCATTTCTTGGACAAGAGGAAACTTTTCCAGTGGTAATATCCTCTAAACTCAATGTTGTGCAAGAGGATAAGTTGCTGAGAATTTTGAGGATGCACAAAGGTGCGATAGGATGGACCATGGCTGACATCAAGGGAATTAGCCCTTTGATATGTACCCATAGAATTTACTTGGAGGACAATGCCAAACCCTCTAGAGAGAGGCAACGTAGGCTAAATCCTAACATGAAAGAGGTTGTGAGGGCTGAAGTTCTTAAATTGTTAGATGTAGGGATCATCTACCCTATTTCTGATAGTAAGTGGGTGAGTCCTACCCAAGTGGTACCAAAAAAATCTGGAGTTACTGTAGTCAAAAATGAAAACAATGAGTTAATCCCAACTAGAGTCACTACCGGTTGGCGTGTATGCATTGACTATAGGAAACTTAATGCGGTGACTAGAAAAGACCACTTCCCTTTGCCTTTTATGGACCAAATCTTAGAGAGGGTAGCTGGACATGAATACTATTGTTTCCTAGATGGGTACTCAGGATACAACCAAATAGAAATTGTACTTGAGGATCAAGAAAAAACCACATTTACATGTCCCTTCGGTACATTTGCTTACCGAAGAATGCCATTTGGGTTGTGTAATGCCCCAGCCACATTCCAAAGATGCATGATTAGTATTTTTAGTGATATGGTGGAATGTTTCCTCGAAGTTTTTATGGATGACTTTTCTGTTTTTGGTAATTCATTTGATGACTGTTTATCTAACTTGCAGAAAGTCTTGATCAGGTGTGAAGAGAAAAACCTTGTGCTGAATTGGGAGAAGTGTCACTTCATGGTCTCAAAAGGGATTGTGCTTGGTCACATTGTCTCCTCCCAAGGAATTGAAGTGGATAGGTCTAAGATTGAATTGATAGCGAATTTGCCAACCCCAAAGACCATTAAGGATGTTAGATCATTTTTGGGACATGCTGGATTTTATAGGAGGTTCATTAAAAACTTTAGTGTTACATCTAGACCAATGTGTAACCTCCTATCTAAGGATACTCCTTTTGAATGGACTGAGGCTTGCCAAGAAGCCTTTGTAAAATTAAAAGGTATGCTTACTTCTGCTCCTATTATGCAACCACCTGATTGGAGCTTGCCCTTTGAAATCATGTGTGATGCTAGTGACTATGCAGTTGGGGCCGTTTTGGGGCAACGTAAGGATAAGAAGCCCTATGTTATTTACTATGCAAGTAGAACATTAAATAATGCTCAAATGAATTATTCCACAACTGAAAAGGAACTACTTGCAGTGGTATTTGCATTGGATAAATTTCGGGCTTATTTAGTAGGATCACCTATTGTTGTTTTCACTGATCATGCAGCTTTAAAATACCTTCTCACCAAGAAGGATGCAAAGGCTAGATTGCTTAGGTGGATTCTCCTACTCCAAGAGTTTGATCTTTCCATCAAAGATAAGAAGGGCGTAGAGAATGTTGTGGCTGACCACTTGTCTAGACTAGTGGTTGATGATTCTTTGGAGACAATGCCAATCAAAGACACTTTTCCGGATGAGCAACTTTTCAATATTTCTAATTTGCCTTGGTTTGCTGACATTGTTAATTTCCTTGTTACAGGACAACTCCCATCTCATTGGACTACACAAGACAAGAAGAAATTTCTGGTTGAGGTAAAGCAATTTTTTTGGGATGATCCCTATCTTTTTAAATATTGTTCAGATCAAGTCATTAGGAGATGTGTACCTAACAATGAATTTCTTAGTGTCATCTCCTTTTGTCATTCAGAAGCATGTGGTGGTCATTTTTCTGCCAAG
The DNA here is from genome assembly GCA_900184695.1 of Betula pendula. Lineage (NCBI taxonomy): Eukaryota > Viridiplantae > Streptophyta > Magnoliopsida > Fagales > Betulaceae > Betula > Betula pendula. The sequence continues at coordinate 272,060 of FXXK01000668.1, forward strand.
AAAACGACTGCTAAAATTTTGCAATGTGGTTTCTATTGGCCTTCTCTTTTTAAGGACACTTATGAGTTTTGCAAAGCGTGCGAGCGTTGTCAGAAGTTGGGAGGAATAACCCGTCGAAATATGATGCCTTTGAACCCAATCTTGGTTATTGAAATATTTGACTGTTGGGGCATCGATTTCGTAGGACCATTTCCTCCTTCTTTTGGGTATTTGTATATTTTGGTGGCTGTTGATTATGTTTCCAAATGGATAGAGGCTGTTCCATGTCGAAATAATGATCACAAAACTGTTTTGAAATTTTTAAAAGAAAATGTTTTGTCCAGATTTGGAACGCCTCGAGCCATTATCAGTGATGGGGGTAAACATTTTTGTAATAGGCCTTTTGAGGCATTGATGCGAAAATATGGAATCACCCATAAAGTCGCTACAGCCTATCACCCGCAAACAAGTAGACAGGTTGAGGTATCTAATCGGGAGATTAAACATATTTTGGAAAAAACGGTTAACCCAAATCGCAAAGATTGGTCCTTCCGACTAACCGATGCGCTTTGGGCATATCGTACCGCTTTTAAAACCCCGATTGGTATGTCACCTTATAGACTTGTCTTTGGAAAAGCTTGTCACTTGCCTGTGGAATTGGAACATAAAGCTTATTGGGCAATAAAACAGTTCAATTTTAACTTAGACAAGGCTAGCTCGCTTCGCAAACTCCAGCTTGATGAGTTAGAGGAAATTAGGAATGAGGCTTATGAGAATTCTCGAATTTACAAGGAGGGATGAAGGTATTTCATGACAAGAACATTCTTCGAAAATCCTTTGAGCCTTCACAGAAAGTTCTCTTGTATAATTCAAGGCTGCATTTGTTTCCGGGTAAGCTTCGTTCAAGATGGACTGGTCCCTTTGTTGTAAAGACTGTATATCCTTACGGGACCGTTGAGATAGAAAATCCAAAGAATGGTAACATTTTTAAGGTAAATGGACAGCGGTTAAAACCATTTTTGAAAAAATTTATCCCGGAAGTTGAGTCCACCCCTTTGATAGACCCTGTCTACCAAGATTGATTGGTATGTTCAAGTCTGGCTGAAGACAGTAAACTTAGCGCTCGTGGGAGGCAACCCATTCCATGTCATTTTACTTTTCATGTTTCATTTTATTTCTTTGTTCTGTCTATGTGATTCCCCCATGTGTTCATTTGCTCTAATGCTTAACTCTTTGTTGCTAGCAATCATGAGGTACAAGCTCAACCAGGTATTATCATCTTATTTTATTCTGGTACTCGTTATCAACATGATTTTCATCTTTTTGATGTATGCATGGACACATTGAGGACAATGTTTGATTTAGGTTTGGGGGGAAACATAGTGGTTTTAGTATTTATTCTTCAATCAAAAAAAAAAAAAAAAAAAGAGAAGGGAATTTTGTGCAATGATGTCTTGACTTCTTTAATGGTTATGTTGATGTCTGAGTAAGTCATTTTTGAGAATGTTGTTGAACCTTAATTTTGATTCAAAGTTCATTGGCAAGCTTAAATTCATGAATACAGAATCATGTGTTTAGGAAATCTGAATTGTGTTGCTCATTTTTGGATAGTGAATATTTCACTCGTTTCACTTTGAACTTAGCACAAGCACACTAGCATATAGTTGTGGGGCATGAAATGTGAAACCAAATATGCATGTTTATGTCTTAAATTCATTTGGTTGACTTGTTGGATGAGTGACCTTGGCATGGTATTAATGTTATATATATATAAAAAAAACAAGAAAAAACAAAAAGAGAAGTTCTTGATCATTTTGAGCTTTTTGCTGAGTAACCGGACCTCTTGCCTCAGTAAGCAGTGAGTGTTCGCGTCAAAAGGTGAGAAGTTTGGAGTGGTTGATGTCGTGTTGTGGCTAGTTTAGCTTCGTAGACTTTTTGACTCGAGTTGGTAAGCCCGTAGGGGTGTTTTCATACCTAATGCCCTAAAGCCATCTGGCTTGGGAGTCATTGGTCTAAAGCTTGATACATGGGTCAATTAGAAAGCTTAAGGGAGCTAAACATTGCACAGTCCACACATTAAAAAAAAAAGGGAGTAAATAGGGTCTTAATTTTTGTTATTGTCTATTGCCTTGGTTGTTTCATCTAATGAGGATTCCAATGAATTTTGGGGTATTCACTTATGCATATAGGAACTACTTTGAAGCCTCATGATTGGGTGTTAGTTCACTTTACACCAAAGGGGACTTGTGGCTTTTCACTAGTCAATGATAAGTGATGTGACCTATTTTGAATTTCCTAAACTTGTGAATATGGAGTTTGCTATTTTAAGCTTGTCAATGAATGAGAACCATTTTTTTTTGTGATGCTTCACTCTCATTGATAACATAGTTTGGCATTTGTTTAATTTGAAGATAAGACTGAGTAGTTTGTTGGTAATAACATAGCGTTTGTGGGTATCGCTTCTGGTAAGCCCTCACGAGACTATAACTCGTCCACTAGGGACACCTAGGGGTTTAAAGGCTTGTTGCATTCGCTAAATGCAATCGAGAATGCCAGCGAAAGTGGTGTATTAGGACTTTTATTTTAGTTGTATTTCAAAAAAAAAAAAAAATTGTTTTTTTTTCTTTTCTTGAGTCTTTGTTTTTTCCTATTTGTGTTTTAAATCGCTTGAATTGCTAGAGACTAGCAATAAGCTGGTTGGGGATTGTGATAATAGCTTAAATATGCATGTTTTTATAGATTAAAAATAAGCATGGTCACATTGTAATTTCATATTTATTTCATTTTAGACTTAATTGTGAAATAAGTCTATTAATGGAAGGAAATAAATCTTTTGTAGGAAATTGTGAAATTTGGAGCAAGAAGAATTAATGCTAATAACCAAGAAAGGAAAAGAAGAAAAGAAAAAAGAAAAGGAAAGAACGTTGCTGCACGTGAAGACCAAAGGAAGGAAAGAAGAAGAGAAGAAAGAAGAAAAGAAAAA
>FXXK01000668.1:275682-419730 GCA_900184695.1 Betula pendula
AAAAAAGGTTTTTGTTCTGTAAAATTCCTTGATTCATTGTTAACTACGGGTACAGTGAATGCTTGGAATTCCCTGCGAATCAAATAACCAATTTTGCGTAATGAAATCAATCAGTTTTAAGGTGAATCTTTTAATGATATTTTCTCTTTATGATCACTGCTCCATTTTTCCGATTGGGTGCACTCCTTAGCTGCCTCTCAATTGAGTTATAAAATGAGTTGAGGAATAAATAGGTTTTGTTAAAAGTAAAACCCTAATGCCTTAGCAATTTCTTTTAATTATTGTTTCCCTTATATCTTTTATTGCATTTTATAAAAATCATTCAACCAAATCAATTGTCACTGATTTTTCTCATCTTATTTTGTTAGTGTTCTTTGTTCCCCAAATCCCTGTGGTTCGACACTCGGACTTCCGAGAATTTACTACTTAACGACAACCTGCACTTGGGATTGCACACTTAAGTTGTCAACAGTTTTATTCACAGTATTGTAATTGCTGAACAAGAGATTTTTTCTGATTAATGAAAGTCTAGAATTTCATTTAAAATAAATAAATAAAATAAAGGGAAAAGTCCACATACCCCCTTCAAACTACCACCCAATTGATAATGTCCCTCCCCAAACTTTCAATTGTGACAATATCCTCATCAAACTAGCAAACAATTGACAATGTCTCCCCCAAAGCCAACAAAAAGACAAAAAATGACCCTGCAGATTTTCAATAAGACCAATATCCTATTTTTATTTTATTTTTTAAACATTAATTTTTTTAAAACGAAATCTTAATAAATTTTTTAAAAAAATTTTGAATTTGGCCAATTGGGTTGGAGTGTTTTTTTTTAAAAAAAATAAAAATTGTTAGTTTTTTTTTTTTTTAAGCCCTTATGAATTCGGAAAAAAATATATATATAAATTTTTTATTTTTATTTTTTAAACGAAAATGTTTATAATTTTTTTTATTCTTGAATTTGTCCAATGGTTTGTAGTGTTTTTTTTTAAAAAAAAATAATTTTTTTTGTTTTTGTTTAATTTTTAGCTTTAGTTTTTCTAGCCCTTATGAATTGTAATTATATATTATTATTATTTTGTTTTTTTGTTTTAATTTTTGTTTTTTTTTTAGAATTTTTTATTTTATTTCATTAAGGGTATTTTCGTCCTTAGGGGGGACTTTGACAATTGCTCGGTAGTTTGGGAGGATATTATCACAATTGAAAGTTTGGGAAAGACATTGTCAATTGAGTGATAGTTTGAAGAGGATATGTAAATTTTTTCCCAAAATAAATAATGCCTCATAAATGGAATACACATGCTCCTTATTTATAAGAGGAATCACCCCCAATTATAATTTTACCTTAATTAATCCTTCCATCAAGTAATAAAATATCAATTCCAATTATGAGGTGTCTTCTAACTTATGCCCCCATCAATTCCTCCCATTAAGGAATAAAAAATCAATTCCAATTAAAAATTGCTTGGTAGATATGGAGTTAAAAGAAGTTTTTCTTTTAAAATGTTTAAATAATGTGACACTATGTATATTATTAAATACAATAAAACAAAATATGAACGGTAAAATAATTTTCTTTCTCCATTTCACTTAAAATGGGGAGAATCATATTCCATTCAATAAATTTTTTTTCTTTGCTCGTGAGTGCCCCATCAATCTTGTGGAATTCCCACTAGTAAGGAAATTAGAAAAATCAAAGAGCATATGTAAAGAGAACAACCCTTCTCTAGCTAGCTTCAGATTTTATTTATTTATTTTGTAATGAGGACAAATTCTGTATACATAATTAATCATGAGATTTTATATAATGCGTTAATGTAGTATTTAAGTTGTCTGTCAACCAGAAATTCGAATCTCGGACAACATGAAGAGCATATTACTAACTGAAATAACCCAAAAACTCTAACTTTAGACTTGTTGTGGCTTTTTTGAACTGTCATTACTTAGCAATTAAAGAAGCAAACTCGTCTCCCTATTAATCATATAGTATATATATATTATATATTATATAATTTATATATATAAAACAGAATGCCGGTGCCCAGGTGGGACTTCCTGGATTCTTCCGATTTAAAAAAGAAAAGAAAAAAGTGGCCAGTGCATTTGCATTGTGGCCTTCTGGGCTTTTTCCCTGCCAATGATGTTACATGAAAATGGAAATCCCACATTTACATAATCTATCTATCTATGTATATATATAAAATATCACATTTAATAAATTAATGCTTAGAACGTCCCTCATCTTTCTCTCTGTCTGCTCATTTTCTCCCTCAAAGCATTAATATGATTGCAGAAGGCAGTAGGAGAAAAAATATATTGAGGGAATCAGGGAACTGAAACCTTTGGGTTTTGATTGAAACAGCTTTTGCCAGTTGAAGATTAGGTTAAAAATCAATTGAAAAGTTGCACAGATTGAAACATAGAGGACAAACGTATATTAATATACCTACAAAAAGGAAAATTTACAAGAGAAGGGGGAGAAAATTTTTAATAGCCTCTTTACAGCCACAAGGGAGCTTTGATTGGCTTGCCAAATTGGCACCATATAATTTTTAAAGTACATTGATGCATGTTCTTAGCTTTGGTAGAAAGACTTATACCTAAATGATAGGACAACAGATTACCTAAAAAGTTAGTCTTGGAAGTTTTTAAAGAAGCAGATGATGGGAAGCATAGAGATAGAGGTTTGGGTAGATTTTGAGGTCTAGATAGGCACAGGGAGAGACGGTGGACAAGAGGTTTAGGGTGCTCGGGTGATGGGTAATTTAAACAAAGCATGTGTGAGTGTGACAAACTCAATCTCCTTCACTTGACTATATATGTCCCTAATCTTTCTATCACTTTTCTTAATATGTCATAAAACTTAACCATAAGAATCCCCCCCGTCCTCTCTAATTTACTTCTGGAAGAGAGAGAGAGAGAGCCGGGGGGGGGGGGGGAAGGAGAGGCGTTGGTACTGATATCCTTATTTGGAAGATCAATAGCGATTGTTCAGTCTTCAGTTGGACTGGTCTTCGGTCCAATTTCCAGTACAAATAGGTGTAAACTGTGTCAGATGACTACACAGACAGAGGAAAAACCTGACCTGCACAATAATAGATTTCAATTTTTAAATCCTACTGCAATTTGAAGCCTTTTACTGCTACAAGACCCACTACCTACAAGCATCCAGTTATGGTTCCTCTCCCAATGCCCTTTTCTCTGAGTCCTTTCTGACCAATCTTTGGCTTCTGTGTCAAGTGAGAACCCATGTTAGATGTTAGATGTAGAATTGAGAGATTAATATTGTACAACACATAAAACAAAAAGATATTGCACAACCCCATGACACATTATTAAATTAATACCATTGAAATACTATACCATTAACCCCTTGCAACTTCTTTTTAAGCACTTCTTCAATATTAAATGTTCAAAACCCCACAGATCCAACCCATTCACCAGATTCCCATCCTCAGTACAGCTTGTTATTGAGAGAGAGAGAAAGAGAGAGATGGGTTCCCAGGAGTTGTAGCAGAGGAGGCCTCCCTCTTAGCCTAAAATGAAACAAAGAAAGGTAATTTGAATGACACTTCTATAGCTTCATGGTGTGTTTTTTTTTTTTTTAATCTGACACTTTGTATTCATTTCACAATTATTATTGATCAAAGAAAGAACTTATATTGTTTCCGTATTCTATGTCTAATGCTGATATAAGGCCTCCATTGTCTCAGGGCAAACGATAATTAGATGTGAATAGATAGAAGATTGTTTGAACGTGCTGGCTTATTATATCTACCACCACTCTTCAAATCTACTTCAGCTGCTCAAGTAAAAAAAACAGGTTCTGGTTCTGAGCAAAGCGAGGCCCACGGCAGGAAGTGATGTAGGAATAGGAGCACTGTACTCCATCACATGCAGATTTCTGTCGTCTGAGTTTTTACTGTTACATTCATCTTCTGGCAGAGTCATTCGTCAGAGACGCACATAATTGCATCTATCAGCATAATTTGAATGCTCAGGTCCGGTCTTTCTGGCTCCTCTCAGCCAAAAATGGATCTTGTGAAAAAACCACCCAGTGATGCTTTAAGTCTATGCCAACATTCAAGTACAAGAAGAAATGTGTAGCAGAGAAAGAACATTATAAAAAGTTCAAAACTTGCAAGTTCACAAAGTGAGATCCACGTCCACCACAACAACAAAAGTGCACACATCAACGACTCATTCACGGCAATGGAAGAAGCGGCATCAAAATCTGCTGAACTACCTCAACAGAGCATGATATCCAGTGGCCTCACCATCAAGATAGCAAGTTGTTACAACAAAACAGGTAAAGCGACTTTGCCTCCATCTGGCTCTAATTCAGATTTGCCATCTCCAAACATAAATAACTCAATGGAATCATCCACATACAACTCTCCCTCCCTTGTATCACCTCCTTCATCCGCATTTGTTTCGGCCCTGCAGTCACCTTACATATCTCCAAGGGCCATAACCCCAAAAACCCAAGAAAACCCAACTCCCCTTATCCTTCCATCGCCGCCGGTTTCATTCAGGGGCTCGCAGTCCGACGACATTCCAAGCAGTTCCTACACTCCCCCATCCGACCTATATGAGTTTTCCGACGACCCAGCTGACTCAAAGCTCAAATTTGTGACTTGTGATCCGGTTCCTCCGCGCATCTCTTTCTCGTTTCCAGTCCCTCGAATATCCTTTGCCAAGGGACCCGTCTCTCCTGCTTCCAATTCCAAGCTCAGGAGCTGTGATGTTTACATCGGCTTCCATGGCCAAAACCCCAACTTGGTGCGATTCTCTAAGTGGGTTAAGTCGGAGCTTGAGCTTCAGGGTATTGCTTGCTTTGTTGCGGACAGAGCAAAGTACTCTGATAGTCAGAGCCACGAGATTGCCGACCGAGTTATCTGCTCCGTCACATACGGGGTTGTGGTTGTGACTAATTCTACCTTTCTTAACCATCTCAGCTTGGAGGAGATTAGGTTCTTTGCTCAGAAGAAGAACCTCATCCCACTCTTCTTCGACACGGGGCCCGCCCAAATCACGGGCCTTCTGAACTGCAATTCGATTGATAAAGACTGTAAAGAGGCGATAGATGGACTTATCAAGGCCAATGAATTCAAGCTGGAAGCAAATGAGGGTAACTGGAGAAACTGTGTATCTAAAGCTGCTGGTATTTTACGAACAAAGCTTGGCCGCAAGAGTGTCGCCGAGAAAGATGTGCTAGTAGGAGTAGAAGGATTTGAGGAGCTACCCTTCCCAAGAAACAGATTTTTTGTTGGAAGGGAGAAGGAGGTTTCTGAGATTGAAAGTCTCTTATTCGGATGTGGGGATTGTCAGGAGCAAGATTTTTCTTTGCAGGCCATCAAAGGAGAAGCCAGTGGGCAATCGGAGGGCCTGGCCGATGAGGAAAGCGAGGAGGTGATGACTAGAGGAGGAGGAGGAAGATACATCAGTTTGGAGATGGGTAATAGCAAAGAACCAACTTTAGAGGCTTGGGTCGAACCGGTTGTATGTAGGAATTCATTCAAGAGGCCCAAGTACAAGAAATCCAAGAGCTCGGGCAGCGGTGCGATTTGCATAAATGGGGTTCCGGGCATTGGCAAAACGGAGCTTGCACTGGAATTTGCTTACCGGTATTCACAGAGGTATAAGATGGTTTTGTGGGTTGGTGGGGAAGCTCGATACTTTAGGCAAAACATATTGAATCTCTCTCTCAATTTGGGATTGGATGTAAGTGCTGATGTGGAAAAGGAAAGGGGGCGCATTCGGAGCTTTGAGGAACAAGAATTTGAAGCTTTCAGGAGAGTCAAAAGGGAGCTGTTCCGGGACATGCCTTACCTACTGATTATTGATAATCTTGAGACTGAGAAAGAATGGTGGGAAGGGAAGGATTTGCATGATTTGATCCCAAGGAACACTGGAGGGTCCCATGTGATTATTACAACCAGGCTATCCAAGGTGATGAATTTTGATATAATGCAGCTTCCACCACTGCCCTTGTCTGATGCAATGGCTTTGGTAAGAGGAAGAAGGAAGAAAGACTACCCAGCTGATGAGTTGGAATTTCTTGGGAAATTTGATGAGAAGCTGGGAAGGTTGAGCTTTGGTTTGTGGTTGATTGGATCACTACTGTCTGAGCTTGCAATTGCTCCTTCTGCTCTCTTTGAAGCTATAAACCAGGTGCCACTCAATGAAGGTTCACCCTGTTCACATATGAGCATCACTGAAGAACAGTATTGTAAGAACAATCCTTTCCTCATGAAGGCCCTACAATTTTGCTTCGCAATCTTACAGCAAACTAATGTCAGAAGGAACCTTCTTGCCTCAAGAATGCTTCTAGTTGGTGGTTGGTTTGCGCCTGCACCCATTTCGGCGGGTTTGCTAGCCGCTGCAGCAAAAAATATGCCTGCCATAGGAAACCGGTTAAAAAAGTGGACCAAATGCCTGGCTCTCACATTCGGTTGCTGCTCTGGCTGTTTAGCACCACAAGCTTGGAAGAGTGACGAAGATTCAGCCCTCACTCTGGTTAAATTGGGGCTAGCACGAAGGGCCAACAACAGACAGCAAGGATGTTGGATCCAGTTCCATCCCATAACGCAGGTATTTGCAAAAAGAAAAGAGGGCTTGGAAGCTGCCAAGGCCGCAGTCCAAGGCGTGAGAAAAACAGGTAATCCATTGGTAAACTCGGACCATCTATGGGCATCCGCCTTCCTTGTCTTTGGATTCAAATCCGAACCCCCACTTGTCCAATTGAAGCCAATTGATATGGCTTTATACATCAAAAGAACGGCTCTCCCTCTTGCAATTCAAGCCTTCACAACCTTCTCAAGGTGCAACTCCGCATTGGAGCTATTAAAGGTGTGCACCAACGTGCTTGAAGAAGTAGAGAAATCGTTCGTCTCCCAAATACAAGATTGGTGCCATGGCTCGCTCTGTTGGAAGAAAAAGTTGCAAGGCGATCAAAGGGTGGATGAGTATGTGTGGCAGGAAGTGACATTGTTGAAGGCTACATTACTTGAGACCAGAGCAAAGTTGCTCTTGAGAGGTGGACATTTTGACAGCGGTGAAGACCTCTGCAGAACATGTATTAGTATCAGAACAGTGATGCTCGGACATAACCATGCCCAGACCTTGGCTGCTCAAGAGACATTGGCCAAGTTAGTCAGGATGAGGAGCAAAATATGATGTGCTACCATCATAACAATTACAATGAATCCACTATCCAGTGTTTTTGTGGAACTCAGTTTTGTTTATATTGCAATCGTGCTTTTAAGTTCGATGTATAGCGAATTTGCTCATAAATTTCTATCGGCATACTCATATATCTTAGATTAGATCGACTCTTGATATCGAGTAGAAAGGTAGCATTTATACTTTAAAGCACTGATCTTGCATGTGACTCACCAGATTATACAATTTCGACGAAAAGGACATCCTGAGCAACCAAAGAGTATGGTGGTTGATAATGATTAATGTTTTTTTTTTTTTTAATCTTTTCCAAGTGATCAAAGGTCCCATGTTAATAAATGGTACCAGGTCGAGAGTGACATGTCCATAGCAATAATAGCATGTAGCCCATTCATGGAAGGGGATACGAGGCAAATATTGGTCTCTGTCGGTGTTTATGGATATAAATGCTGGAATTGATGATTAGGGTTGATAATTTTTTATACGATTTATGAATTTAATATAAAATTGGCATGTTAAGATTGAGAGATTGAACCTGTTTAATTAAATTAGTCGAATTATGATTGACTAAATAGTCTTATATTCATGTCTCAACTTGTGATATAAAAATTAACAAATTTTAATATGATTCGCAGACTCAATACAACGGGTTTTGGTTAAAAGGTATGATCTGTTTAATTAAAATAATCAAATTATAATTAACCTATATAATCTTATACTCATATTTCAATACAATTTAAACCCATCGTGCTAACGTCTAGAATATAATAATATATCACGTAAGTCATCGAATCCATTTATGTTTCTTTTAGAACAACAAAGATTTTAAAAAGATAAGGAATCTCAGTTATACTGACTTTTGAAAATGCTTGTTGTACTTCTGTCCACATAGAAATATGAAAGTTGAAGTCAATAGAAGCAGTCGCCTATAAGCAGCAACTTGTTCTGTTTTCATTAATTAGAGAGAAAAAAAAAAAACTTGTTCTGTTTTCATTGGCGAGAAAAGGCGTGAAAACTACAGCGGTGGTCGTTTGGGGAGTTGGGAGGACGGCTTTTTGTTTCAAGAGTTAAGAAAAGGGCAACAATCATGAACCACTCTTCAATATTGGTAATGGTAATGGTAATGGTAATGGTCGTCTCGGTGGTTGTGATATATGCTGGATTGTAATGGTCTTGTGTACAGGGGGGGTCATTTGTGTTCGTCTTAAGGTTGGTTATAAAAATTATATAGATTAATTTTAATTTGACTAATTTAGTTAAATAAGTTAAATTTTTTAATTTTAATTTGTTAATCTTATATTGAGTTTGAGTCGAGTTCACATATCAAATTAAAAATTGTTATTCTTAAATATCGTATGTTAGGTTTGAATCGTATTAAAACATAAATATAAAACTATATAAATAAATTTTAAATCGACTCATTTAATTAAATAAGTTATATATCTTTATTTTAACTAACTAATTTCGTTTTATATATATATATATATATATATAAAAAAAAAGTGCTTCGTTTTATATATAATAAATAAGTTATATATTATGCGGATTTGAGCCATATAAATAATTACAGGAGAAAAATAGTATTTTTGGATATTGAGGAGTGGTCAACGCATTGACAGTGTTAAACCCCCCCTCAACTACCTTTCGCAAAAGACTTGGACTGATTGGTGTCTAGTGGGCTGGGGCCTTTAGACGCTCTTCCTTACGGTTGGGCCCAATGCCTAACAACCCACAACCTATTTTAGGACATGGGTTATTGCTATCCATAGATTCCATACAATGATCCGTGGCATCAACAAGAACACAAAATCTGGCTTGCATACTCAAACCAAAAATAAGCCAATTTATATCACCTTTCAATTTGAATTAGCAAACGTTAATCTATGAGTTAAATTATAATTTAATTTTAAAAACCCTTTTGAAGAAACGTCATGAGAGAAAAAGTAGTAAAAAAATAATAATAACGAAAGAGAAAAAAGAAAAGTAAAGTAAAGAAAATGTGGATCGATTTGGTTAAATGGGATTCTTTTCTATGGCTTTTTTTGGGTACATGAACTGCCGCAGGGATCAAGAACTTTGCTTTGTACGGTGAATTGATTGTCGTTTAACGTGGGTTTCTTTAGGGTGCAGATAGATTTGGCAGTGGGTGATCGTTAAGTGGATCTCCTTGGTTGGAAGTCTTTTATGTTTAATTCTCCTGGACTTTTAGGTGGTGCACCCTTTGAACCAGCTGCAGGCAATCCTTACTTTCTACCAGTTAAATGTACTTAGTTTCCAACAAAAAATGAGGAAAAAGAATTAAGGTGTGGCTGTTAGTTTAGAATCATCGTCTACCATAACCATTTAATTTGCAATAAGATAAGCTAATTAGTCAACAGACATAACATAAGGCCAACTATTACTCCATCAGAGATTCAGAGGAAACCAATGAAGCAAGTTAAAATATTAGTTCTTAAAGAAAAAATAGAAAATGTTAGAATATATTCAGAATATTTTATTTATATGATTAATTTATAATACAAGTGATTTAGGTTTACTTGTATAGGTTGGCTTATTCAACTATAAATATGGATCTATATATTGTAAACAATCAAGTCAATGAGAGCATAATATAACCCTTAAAGTTATTCAAAATGGTGGACGTAAGTGTCTAATACCGAACTATCCGTAATTCTTTGTGTTCTTTTCTCTTTATTGCTTCTGCTATTATTTCACTATTTTATTATTCTGCACAAACTTTAACAAAATATAATAATAATAACAAAGAAACAAATCAACATCAAATATATATGTATATAGGCCAACATCAAACACATGAACCTTACTTCAGTAAATTATCAAATTTCATAAAACCCATATGCATTCATGTTCAAAGACCCCAAAGCTTAGATACCCATGTTCAACTACAGACATGTGAACGTTTATAAGACACCCACTTGCCATGCCTCACTGTGCAATGTTTGACACATGGAGATGCTTTCTCATTCGAACGACATCTTCTTTCATTCAAACGAGATCTAACACTTGGCAAACGCCCATCCCATTAGTCATTTTGGCACGTGACAAAATCGAGGCCGTTGATCTTCTGCTACCACTCGATCACAAGCTGACACGTGGAGATGCTCCTCTATTCTAACGACACGTTCTTCCATTCGAACGTGATCACTCATGTATGATCTTGGCCGTTCATTTTTAGCGCACTTGCCTCTAGCTACCACGTGGCATTAAGCTCCGGTCGAACGGGATTATCCCCTGTTTGAACGAAATGTTTTATTCCTTTACATTTTTCCAAGTGTTGAGCATAAGTTTCAACCTTAGCTAATTTGACACCTTTAGATCTAACCACACTTAACCTCATCATGATTAGGACATATCTTTTTATTAATATTTTATTATACTTATTCTATTATTATTTGTAGCCTTTAATAATTTTTTAGGTGTTACAGGTTGGATCAGATCCTTACCTACCAAACCATAGTTTTCCTTCTTCTCTCATTAGACAACTCAAGGGCTTGGTTTGCAGTTGCAGAAAAATTGGTTGTGAGGTGATATAGGTTGTGGGTCGTAGAGCTTCTTGTAGAATTTTTCACATCCAATGTTGCCTTTCTATATTTAGCTTCAATCATGTTAATGGAGATCGATGTAATCCGTGAGAATAAGGATACAAGTCAACATCTATGTCTACCTTGTGTCAACCAAAAGTAACGTAACTTTTAAAATCACTAAATCACTATTAGATCAAAAGTCAATAATCATCGATAATAAATTTAATAGTGATTTTAAAAGCCACATCACTTTTGGTTGACACAAGGTAGATATAGAGGGTGACATATATAATTACTCAATCTGTGATATGTCTTCCATTTTCGTGTATAAATATCCATCCTATAACCGAGCATAACATATAAAGATATATACATTTTTCTCTTGTTTTCTGGTCTTCTCCATACTTGGACCACCATAAATCTTTCTCCCAGGAAGAAAGCCATTGGTTGTACATGGGAATACAAAGTAAAATTTAATCTCGATGACTCTTTCGAACAATATAAAGCTTGTTTGGTGGCCAAAACCTATAATTAACGGGAAGGCCTTGCTAATACTTTTGCTCTCGTGGCTAAAATGGTCACTATTAGCACTCTCTTTGCCCTTGCCACATGTCATGATTGACATTTTCACCAACTTGATGTCAACAATGCTTTCCTCCATTGCGATTTGGATTAAATTTTTACATGCATCTTTCACTCGTTTTTGAACGAAAGGGGGAGACTATAGTTTGCAAGCTTAACAAAACATTGTATGACCTCAAACGAGCACCACGACAATTATATGCTTAACTCTCTTCCACCATTATCAGTGTAGGATGCAAGCAATCTAAGGCAAACTGTTCATTGTTCGTCCGATCTCATAATGGTAGCTTCACAATATATAGTTCTTGCGTATATAGATGACGTCATCCTGGCAAGAAATGACTTAACTCAAATTCAGCTACTCGATAAATACTTGGGGAATTACTTCACGCTCAAGGACCTCAGTGTGCTAAAGTACTTCTTAGGAATCGAGATGGCTCGTTCCGCAAAATGTATTTTCTTATCCCCAAAGAAAATATGCACTAGAAAACTTGAAGATTCATTCTTCTTTGGTGCAAATCTATCAAGCTTTTCCATGGAGCAAAATTTGGCACTTAGTGAACAAGATGGAGAACTCCCTAGCAAATCCTTTCTCATAGCGTCAACTAGTTAAGAAGTGAATATACCTAACTATTATTAGACATGACTTGGCATATGCAATTCATATGTTGAGTCAATTCATGGATAAGACGAAATGACCTCATTGGATGCAGCGCACATTGTATCATGGTATATTAAACAATCACGAGGACAATGAATTTTCTTATCAGCAACCAGTAATATCCAGTTACATGATTTATGTGACACAATCCAGGCACATTGTAAAGACACTCATTGCTCAGGCACTGGCTACTGTATTATCTTTGGAGCCTCACTTATATTTTGGAAAATAAAGAAACAAACAACAGTCTCTCATTCTTTAGTTGAAGTAGAATTCAGAGCTAGAGCTTTTACTTCTTGTGAAGTTACATGACTGAAACAATTATTGACAGATCTTCATATCTCACTTACAATCAGCAAAGTTGTATTGTGACAACAAATCATCTACATTGCTTCAAAACCCGTACGTATTCCATGAATAAACAAAGTATATAGAGATTGATTGCCATATCATTTGTGAAAAGATACAAAGTGGCTCAATTCAAACTTTCCACTTACCTACAAGTTAACAACCAACCAATCTATTCATCAAAGCATTAGGTTCAACATGGTTTCATAATCTCTTTGATAAGTTGGTTGTTATGAATATCTATTCCAACTTGAGGGGGAGTGTTAAGGAATGCAATCAACGCTATGAAGGAAATCAATCAGCAAAAGAAGGAAATTATGGAATTACCAATCAACCAATCAAGGAAATTAACCACAACGGCAATTCATTGAGCACTTACTGCGCATGCTGGACAAGGATGATATCTTCTATAAATATTCAATAATGCTTTCTATACTTGGCTTCAATCATGTTAATGGAGATCGACTTAAATGGTGCATCTAGTAAGGGAATAAATTAAATAAGTTTTTTAAAAAAAAAAAAAAAAAAAAACGTAGGAACGAACCCAAGGGGGGCATGACCCCTCCTCCCACAAAAAAAAAAAAAAAAGTTAAAAAAACTTTTAGCATATATATTTGGATCTTTTCTTTTATTCGCCAAATTAATAATAATAATAATAATAATAATAATAATAATGCATTCTAAATTAGTTAAATTCTTATATTAATTCCGTCTTAGCACAAGAGATCGACTTCTGCCATCCCTAAATTAATTGTAGGTTACAGTTTCCAGCATACCATTGATCCACATTAAATTAATAATTTCCTTTTCTTTTGGCCGACTGTAGAAAATTAAGTTGTAATTAAGAGTGATGAGGGGGATGTGAATGGTGATTGTTTTGGAAGGAGCAAGTTTTGAGGTGGGGACAGGAACAGTGGAACACAGTTACTTCAACTATGGGGAAGTCTGTGTGATATTTTAGAAAATGCAAGGACTGGTCAAATGTTATCATGATTTTTGTAAGTCGTGAGAGATTCTTTCGGGAGAATTCTTGGACACAAATACTTGCCCTTTTTTATTTAGTTTGAAAGGCTAGGAATAAAGTGGGGAGGAGAAAGACAAGAGATGGCCCACTCTTGCACAAATAGGGCATTTGTCTTTGTAAAGTGTTTGGAAGGTGTCCACCTTTCACCATGCAAAATGTACATCACCACGTTCCATCCAATTTTCTTTTAACAAATAAATTAAAACAATTGCTAGCTTTATTAATATTAATAATTATGGTTTAGAACAAAGTTGTTTTATAATCACGCAATTAAGTCGGGCGCATGCAGGAAAAAAGGGAGTGCCAGTATCCATATATAAAGATATTGTCATTGCCAACCCAGCTCTCATTTTTGTATTTCTTTTTCTTCTTCTCTCTAGCTAGTAGCTACCTTCCTTTTTGAGTCTTAACGTTGCCCATCCACTCTCTCTCTCTCTCTCCCTTATATATATATATATATATATATATACCACTGCTTTCTTTAACGGCTATATATATCGATCTCATGGTATCTCAGCTAGCTAGACCTAAGACCTCCATGCATGCTTCTGAGTTCTGAACTTACATATAGATTAGATAGCATAGGCTTTATTTCTTAGCATTCTTATAATTAAGATCCAAATCATCACTGAAAATATATATATATATATGAACAGAAAAACTAAAATTCGTGAGTAAAAACTACTGAGAAATTAACTCTTTAATGAGTTTTAATTGGCTTCCTGTGGGGTCCGTCTTCCCGGTGCATTTGTCTTGGCAGTGGGCAGACCCCACAATATATATTAATTGTAATGGTGGAGTCTCTCGCCTCTCAGCACGGATAATATGAAAACACACGATATGAAAGAAAAATAAGAAGAAGAAGAAGATGATTCAAGACTTCAAGTATATATATATATATATGGGCGCGCTGGTGGCAGTACTCGATCCATTAATTTATGACGCTACGTGTGTCTGTCTGCATGTGTTTATCGCTCCCGACTTTATCTACTACTCCTCGGAGTTGTTTCTCCTAATTAATTTCGTCTCCAGGATAATTAGGAAGATTAATTGGTAACATATATATTTCGGTCGACTGCGCATGATGTAATTCTGAGTAGCCATATATAATATAATATAAGTTACATGATCTTATATATTATATATATATATTATTTATTATTTATATATATATATATATACTATATATATCCGTGCTATGATTGATTGTCGTCGATCCCGATCCCTACGGCTACAACTACAATCATCCTCGTCACTGATGATCACAGCTGCCAGCAACCATGCATGACACCGACCCAGCTGGGTTGTGAAAGTGCCCTACCATCACTAATCATGCAATAGAGCCATTATCATCATCCATTGATTCTAGGAATTAAAACAGCAAAGGTGATGTCGACAAGACAACATAAACACCAGATATACATATACCCACCAATTAATACAAGCTCATGAGATTAAGATCACTGTACATGGAATATTCTGATCATCAACTTTATATATATATATATATATATAGGTTTACCAAGATGAGAGGCCATACGTAACTAATTTGATGTTCAGCTACATATATATTTATGGTTGAGTTAAATTCCAATTAATCTGTGTTAATTAACCTTCTAATTCTACATTAATCTAGCTTGCTGCTTTTTCTCGATCTGAACGAATACAAAGGGAAGTAAGCACATTAATTAATGCGTTATGGTCGGTCGTCATTGAATCTAACAGCAACCACCAAGCAAACAGATCGATGTAGATCATCATCATGATCAAAACAACGTACGTCACAATTGATTTTGAAGACCAATAATATATAGTATTGCTATAAATTAAATTAGAAGGTTAAATAAAACACATGAAAAGGTAGCTAAAACGAAACAAAATTTAACAAAAGAAAGTAAAAAAGACATGATACATTAATTTCCTCAAAGGAACGCTCAACTCCGTTGACTCAAAGCCAAGGTTTCCTTGTCAACTATTAATTATTCATGGAATATTGCTTATACATTTTCTACTCTCTGGCCGTAGCTTTAAGATTGCCAAAGCATTGAAGCCTCAAAAGCTGCGTAATTTTGGACCAACACTCAGTAGTACACGAAAATATAATACCAACACAATCTGATGAGATTTCGATCAACAGCTAAACTAATTGTGCAGGTTCTGTCTTCGATCAAGTACCGCCATTATTTTTGTTATCCCCGAAAGTTTCTGCCCATCAGTAATGTATGAGCACCTCAAGATTTCATCATTACTAAGTTGGAAGCGTAACCTGGTATGTACGTATATTGCCACCAGGCAAAAATGGCCCATCGCAAACAAAACTTGCCGACTACATCAAGCTTGGAGAATTATACAGTGTAGGCCTTATATGACCTCTTGATGGCGATGCAACATAAAAAGGGCTCCGCTGCAGCACACTAGAACCTTCTGAAGTACAACTCCATCTGGCAGAATTTGCATTAGCTCCTCTTGAAGGGGTTACATGAAGGCTGGCACCGTTGTGCACCACTGGTAATTCACCATGGGAAGATGGGTCCTGTGAATGATAAAAAGAGTAAGGATTCGCATTCCTCGAGTTATAGTTGGGAACCACTGGAATCGAAATGCCAGATGCAACTACCCGGCTTTCCCTCAACCCTCCAGTGTAATTTGCAACATCAGCAGTCAAATTGGCTTCACCATCCGGAATGTCATCAATGACGATAATTTCTCTATTGGCATTGGCAGCAAAATGGGCACTCATCATCTGCTGGCATTCAGGACTACTCGTTAAAAGTTTCTCCATGTGATATGGGGATGCTCCAATTGGTCTGTTCTTAGACTTATTCTGTTGAGCTGGCACATTGTAGTGACATTTATACTCATGAGGTTCCTCAAAAGCAATAAAACCACCATCCTTGTGCTGGTCAGGAAATAAGCCTGCGGGTCCTTGCGCAAGTGTTTGTGGTGTCTTCAAATTAGTGTGGCTTCTAAAACTGTTTGACAACCTTCCATCAAAACAATGCCCCACCAAATTATGTGAATCCTGGCCCATTTGATGATATGAATGGTAGACCTGATTTTGAATATTTACAGGAGAGACTTCAGGAAATGTTGGAAACCTTGGAGTTTGAGGGTTGATTTGGGGATGTGGTTGGGCCTGCCCAAGCGGCATGGGTGCATCGTCATCTTTATTGACCACCATCAAATTCTTTCCCATCAGCCTGAGAACTGGATTAGAAGCAGATGGACTAGCAGAATCACAAGCACCACGCCCTGGAAACTTCACTCCAGCATCTGGGGAACCCTTCAAAGGTACAGAACCCGCAGGAGACTTCATGATGAGGGGAATGGCCTTTTCAGATTTTGAATTTGGGCAACTGCTCAGAGAAAATATTTCAGACCTCGAATCCAAATTGCCAGGCCTTGTGTTGAGATTGCAACCCATTTGCTTTCCCATGGTAGGCATTGTCACTGAAGCTATGCCCCTTCGCCTTAATAGTTGTGATTCTTGATAATTTAAAGCAACACCCTGAGAAGTTCTCTCCTTTCTTTGGCAACAGCATGGCTCACCACTTTTGAAACTGAGAGGTCCCTTTTCAATAGAGATTCTATTAAGTTTACAATTCTCCCCATCAAAAGAAAGCCTTTCTACTTCTGTACTGGTTGTTCGTGGAACTGCAGCAGCAGTTTCTGCTGAAGGTTCAACACTAGCACCAGAGAAGCCTGACCTCAACTTCTCATGAAATGATTGAGGTCCTGCAGATGATAATGGTTCGGAATACTTATGATCATATCCAGCCAATGTGGAATTAGAGATGGTTGATGTTGTGGAAATAGGAGAATCTGATGAATCCCCATCAATGAAATCATGCTGATCTTGAGAAGATTGAACCCGGCTTGTGGTTAACGATGAGCTCCCTTGGAGATCTTCTGAGCTCATATCCCCAGGACTTGGCAAAAATGATCCCGGTGGCCCTGGAATGGGAATTGGATCTACCTCTGCGAAAAAGTTGGCCTGCCCAATTTCAGAATCCATTTCTTCCCCAATATGAGCACTTTGCCCAATCAAGCCATTGCCCACTTCATCAGCGCAATATATCTCTTGTCCATTGACAAAACTTGGCTCAGTTGGATCTGTAGGTGCTTCAGCTCCACATGAAGGCCCTTTATAGTTCGAATGGGTCTCAGTACAATTGCCCAGCTTGTGTTGTAGTTCAGGAGCTACAGATTGACACAAGCTTGCAACAGCTTCTTTGGTAGCTGGTTCAATGGCAACCTCTCCGTGGAACCAAACCTCTTTTCTAGCAGATTCTGGGCTATCAACTTTGTCCAGAAAATCATCACCAACTCCAACAGAATCCATGTTTTCACCCTCATCATGTCCATAACTTTGAGGAGCCAACGGTGAACTCTTCAAAGCCATAGCTTCCACCCTTTGAGACATACTTATTGCTCCTCTATCTTGTTTGATTTTAAGTACAGTGCGACTGCCAAGAGACACTTTGTTAGATATCTCCTCTCTTCCAGACTGATTTGCAAAATGATTGTGCACCAAATCATATTGCTGATCAGCTTCAGAATACCAGGCCATTGCTTCGCCATCTGTTTCTGCCATTAAATGCATTTGAGAAGTCTTAAGTGCTGAACACATCTTGATCACATCCGCTCTGGACTCAGACATAGATGGTCCACTTCTGACAGCCAACTTATTTTTCCTCGATGAGGAGAATTTCATGGCTTTGGATGTTAAGGAATGACAGCTCCTAGATGGATTTGTGCTAGAACAGGGAGGAATATAAGAATTATGATTCGGTCCTGCAGCAATATCATTCAGCTTGCTGCTCAACAAAGATACACAATTTCCATCACAAACAGAATTGCGGTCTTGGCTCAACTGATTGACATTTCTCTTCATTGGAAGGGACCTCTCAACATTTTCACAGCTCCTGCCTCCAAACAAGGGACTTCCCACTCTTTTTCTCCCAGGTGATCGCTCCCTCTTGTCACTAGCTCGGGCTTCACAAAATGGATTCTTCATTGTCTCACTGTTTTCGGGAGAAGATATTGGGTTCTGAGACACATTTGTAAGTTTTGAAACCTGACTTCTCTCCACAAGAGAATCATCAAAACAAAATTGACCACTTTCAATTTGAGGTTGATGGTCATGATCTTTTCTATTGACCTTTTTGGCAACTCCAGTTCTTTTAGAGCACACCCAATGTCTTAGATTTCCAGAATCACTTGGTTTAACTTGCTTCTTTATTTGATGTTCCTTCTTCTCAAACCTTTCTTCTACAGCACGATGAACTCCTTGACCCCCATAAATCTGTTTAATTAACAAATTAAAAACCAGATACAGCTGAATGCTAAGGATCCCAATAATGTAACAAAAACGTGTTTAGAACTTGAAATAAAAAGTGGAAAATGGATGACAAGAATTGCATACCAAAAATGAGTGGCTTAAGAAGAATAGAAAAAAGTTTCAAGTACTTTTATTGCTCTAGCATTTAGTTCAAACTCAAGATCAATATGAAGATTACCCACAAAAAAAAGAAGCACTAAGCGTAGTGATCCAATTCAAGCCTATTGAGAACAATTTAACATAGTTTTCACTATGAAATATAGCATGTGTAAGCTTTTTATGGCATCAAAACATCACTGTAATTCAACTGGTGAGATATATATATCTCAACTTTGTAATTCACATTCTGAGGCAAATCACTGGGTATAGAGATTTCTTTTAGTCTCTAAAGTGAATAAAAGCAGTCAACGGAGCAAGTAAATCAGTAGAAAGGGGAAGAACAAAATAAATACAGAAAGCAAGTACGGTGTACCTGAAAAGAATGCGCCTTGTGAGAGAGAAGATTTTTGCTTTGAGGAGGAATTTTAAGATACTTGTGATGCTTGAGTACTCGGCGCTTTTTCTTTTTGGTTGGAAGGAATTTGCTTCCTTTACCTCCTTTCCAAGGTTTCCTTGTACCAAGATCCTCCCCAACTTGAGTCACAGATGGTGCCGCCTCAATAAACTTGGATAAAATCCGAACTTTGGTCCCATTGGCATCAATATAGACTGCACCAACATCACCAGCATCGGCAGTATGAACAGGCGACATTCTTTGCTTTTTCCCTTCATCAGGCGTCTCAGAGTTGTCACTATCCCGAGTAGGCAAGCATGAAACTGTGGCCCAGTTCGTACCATTTCTTCTATCAAGCTCTTCTAACGTGCACCTTGCTGCCGTAAGGTAGATATCCACCATTAATTTTGTCTTCCTTGGCTTAATTCTATGCCTGCTTAGTTTAGAATCAGTCATCCACTTGGGAGCTGACTCCACAGAAAGGCACTGATCAATGTGAGCATTCAAGGTGGTGTTCGAAGACGATGAGAAAGTTTTGCAAACAGGGCATGTCTTTGAAGCCATTGTTAATTCTGATAGGGATGTACAATTTGAAGCAATATCTTCAGTCGAGCTACGGTCAGAGTTGGCCCCAAATTTCACAACCAATCTGCACTTTTTACTGGGTCGGGTTGTGCTCTCAGTCTTGTGGGCTGGAGCAAGACCTGCAGCTTCAACTTCGACTGAGACTTCAGGCAAAGTATCAGTGTCTAAGGGTGAGCGCTTGTTAGTGGGAAGTGACTCTATATCAGATTGAGAAACACTTGTTGTTGTGGATGGGAAATCATTTTCTCCTTGAGACCTACATGAAATTGTCTCTATGCAAGCTTCTTCTGGCTTCTGGTTCAGTTGGGCATTTCCAGACAAGTCTAGTTCTGCATGATCATTTGGCCGCGAAGGCTCTCCATCGGAATTGCTCAAGTTCTTATTCTCAAGTAGATCTAGTGTACTACTTTCAACCGTACATCTCTGAAAGGGTTGGTTCCTCACTTTATCAAGAGACTGAAATGGTGGCAACACATCCTTCACGCCATGTTTCAAGCAAAGTTGCAGATTTTTCGAAGAGAAGGGCCAATTCGTCTCGATATCCTTGCTTCGGGCAGTGAAAACATAATCTCTGCAGTACAAACCGTAGTTTTTGTTAATTACTCCAAATCTCATATGCTCAAAATACAAGGTTTATGTTTCATACATAGAACTCGGACTAACTATATATATATCTTTGAACCAAACAAAAGGCAAACGAGAGTGAGAGGACTTTTAGATCCTTATATTGTATGTTAACTAAAGAAAAAGATAAAATCATCGACCATATGAACAGTGGAGAAACGGCCAAGAAATATCCAAGTGCCAAAGGAGATTCGATGATCTATAGTGAACACAGGAGAAGTCTGAAGTCTGAAGTCTGCAGCATGATTTGCAAGAACAGATTGCAAGTGCCCAGGAAAAAATAAAATTAAAAAAAAGTACAGTAGCACCAATATTTCTCCCAAGGCTAGCTCTGGGAAGAATATTATCATAGGCAACTAGACATGAAATCACCAGCAACATCAATCAAGAAAAGAAACCAAATAATAAATAACTAAATTTAATTAGAGAGATGAATAGGATATAGTTTAGGGATGACCCAAGAAGAAGCGTAAAATTAAAGTCTGGTAGAATTAAAAGCCATGAGCAAGTTCATTAGCCAAACTAAGCAAAGCAAAACCCCCAACAACTAAGAGGATCAAAATAGAGACAAGGCGGGTATAATGAGTTAGGCCCCCCATGTTGGACAGAGCCAGAAGCAACTTGCAACTCCGGATCTGACTCAACAAGCTCTTGGGAAAACTTTTGAGATCAGCAGTACCAAAGAGAGAAAAAAAAATAAAAAAAAAATCAAAGTAAAAGAAAGAGAGAGAGAAGAGATAATTAATTACCTTATGGAGAACTCGGGAGGAAGTGGGTTGTTACCAAATTGGGGTGGTTTCGACAGATCTACCTCCGGCAAGGCAAGGTTATGAGAAGCCCTCTCATGACCGCCAGTTTTCAGCTGGGGAATATCGCAAGAGCACGAGGGATCTGGTGGAGAGTTTTCAATGGATAACATCTGATGAAAAGCTTCTCTCTTCTTGTGCTGTTTTTCCAACAGTCACAAGCTCTATTACTATCTCTACCACTGGGCCTTATCTTTAACTTAGACTTCAGCATATATAACAACACAATTGGCCTTCCACTCTTTTTTAACTCTCTTTACTCTCTCTCTCTCTCTCTCTCCTTACACTCCAAACCCCACCACAAAGCCGTCGACACGAAAGCCGCGCGCAGAAGCAGCAATAGGAAGCTGTTACTGTAAAATCAAACAGCCCCACTAGAATCTTCATCCATCAGCCTGCAAGTGAGATAATAGAGAGAAAGAGCATGAGATATTGATGCGTTTGTGGAAAGACCCAGAAGACTAAACAAGGCCGACTGGGAGCTTTCTAGAACGTGATTTTATGTGAGTAAATCAGAAGCAACTACGTTGAATCAGTGAAATCTGGGGAAACCCGAATGATCAAGCAAAGAACATAATAGAAACCATGTATAAAGCAAAGGTGAAAGTTCAACTCCGAAGTCAGCGAGTGTTATTTTATGTGGAAAAGACCCAGAAAGAAAAAGAGCTCAAAATTGAGGCTTTAGACTCCACAATCTAATGGCATACTTGGAAAAATCAAGTAAATTTGTTTAAGGAAAAGATCATATGATATGATACCACACGGGAGATTAAAGAGTTTAACCGAGAAGAAGAGATCTCACACAGCTAGCTAGTGGGCGGAGGAGACGAAAAGTAAGAAAGAAAAAAAAATAGAACACAAACTCATCAAAATCAGCAGCAGCAAAGAAAGAAATTTATCAAGCACAAGGGATTTTGAAGGTCGAAAGAAAGCAGAAGACCGACAAATCTTTGGTCGTCAAACGTGTATAACGAAATCCAGGGACCAAGACCGAGAGACCAGATCATTCCCTAGTGAGTCCGAAAGGAACTGAAACTAGCCGGGAATCATCGACACAGAGATCATGAAATCACAGGAAGCTTTGGTATTGAAGCTGAAAAAAGAGGCCCAAGGACAACCCAGAAACCAAATCTAAAAGCAAAGAGCATGAAAACCAATTTAGGACCTCAAAAGAAGAAGAAAACCCCACCTAATGAAAGAAATCCAGAGCAGATGATATGCATACAAACCTCGTGCTTTTGAAGCTGTTTTCTGGGATATGGTTTGGACGGAAAATGGGAGAGAAATGAAGTCCTAGAAGACTAATACTAATAAAACAACAAAAGAAGAGAGAGGGAGAGAGAGAGAGAGAGAGAGAAACAGCACCACCCACTCACACATCAAGAGGGCATCAGGTTCTTTCTCACTCCACCAAAAAGCAAGCTTGTACCATTAAACACCACGATTCACCTCCCATCTGTGAATATGCGTCAATGGACTTCAAAGAAATAAAGAAAGAAAGAGAGATAAAGTAAAGGGAGGCTGTGTTTGGGTGGGTGTGTTTTTTTTTTACTCTTTTTTACAAACACAAATACAACCAATACAGTACACAAAGCTGTCCTATTCTACACCTACCCTACAACCCCTCGTTTTCCCATTCTTTATTCTTGATTTTTTTTTTTTTTTTCATGGGAGTGATTGTGAGAGGTGGCTCTGAGGCTATCGATTTGCCTTAAATGTCGGTTTTAGGTCCTTACTTTCTTCTCAATTCCAATTTCACTAGCCCATGTTGCCTGCTACACGACAAATCCTCTGTGTCTCTTGACGTTTGTCACCGCCGTGGAAAATCAGAATTTTTACCCCGCCCCGACCCCCAGCCCACAGCCCAATTATGTCTTTTTCCAGTGCAAAGTGGATTTATTTGATTTTTTAGAATATAAATTATTCTCTGATGCTTGTACCATGGTAAAAGCACTAGAGATACGGTAAGATTTCGCCACGTCAATGATATGCCAAGCGAACAACTTTTTCTCTCCTTGGTGCGTTTTTACGTGATCATAGTTCTATGATAAGTATCACTTACTTCCCTATTTATTTCCATGCTAATCAATTGCCTTTAAATAATGCAAGGTGAAATTAATATCACTAATTTGGAATAAACGAGTGCAACTTATTAAACTATTAATACAAATTAATACTACTCTTTATATTTATTATTAT
Source organism: Betula pendula (assembly GCA_900184695.1). NCBI lineage: Eukaryota > Viridiplantae > Streptophyta > Magnoliopsida > Fagales > Betulaceae > Betula > Betula pendula. The sequence continues at coordinate 299,079 of FXXK01000668.1, forward strand.
AACAATTTTACTCTTGTTTTAAGTGATTTTACCTTCTTCTTTTTTTTCTTTTTTTTTTAAATGACTGCTATAGAAAAATGCTTAAAATTATATGGATGAATGCTCGGATAAAGAAAAAGAGTAATCGATGGATGATATAATTTTTTTGCCTATAAACATGTTTTGCTTGTAGGATTAGAGTTGTTATTGAGTTCATCGAGTACAGAACTCGAACCTAGCTAGAGCAATTAAATAATCAAACTTTAACAAAAAAAAAAAAAATGATTTTCTCAAAACAAATAAACATTTCATTCTTTTTTATTTTTGTAATCACATGGATAAAAATACACCGAAATTATAAACTTCTAAATTGTCACGCATCTCAATCAACTCTTATTTATGGGAGCTTCATTATAGACTACCCTAATGAAGTTATGATAATAGCACCTACCACATGTATGAAAGGAGAAAAATATTTTTCTCTCGAAAGTATACAACAAGCTTACGATCGAATGCATAGATACCTTTAATGGCATATTGGAAATGAGAAATATTTGTTGTTTATTTTTTTATTCTTTTTTGTATATGTGATTTTTAAAATAAATAAATAAATAAAAAATCATTTTGCATTTGTAAGGCCCATTTTTACAAAAATGGACAACAAACATAACTTTATAAGAAATATATAGCAAGCAGTTTCTTATATGAAATTCTTATTGACCCCAATTTTTGATTAATTAGTGAATATTTTAATTCAATACAAAGTTCAATTTAGCAATTTAATTAACAATTAAATTACACAAAATTAACACATATTTTGACAACAAAGTTGAAACTATTGAAGAATTATTCAAAAGAAAAATCACTCTATAGAAGCCGACCAAACCCAAAGGAATTCAATTATAGAAAAACAATTGTTACAACCAATCTATACTTATAAACCTTTGTAATTTGAACATAAGCTTGCAACTCTAGCAAATGACATGTTTGTCTCTCATCGCAGTAACTCCAAAACTCTAACTTTCTTCTAGAGAATCTCCTCCATGAATGAACTTGTTCATTGCAACTCATAACTCTGGTTCCTTAATAGTTTTATGTTGTTTGAAAGTAAACAAGGAAAGGTTTCAACTTTGGCTCAAGTGGTTTAGGACTCTCCCCAAGGGTTATGAATTGATGCCTTCACTGTAGGAAAATAGTGTAAGATAAGACTTATATAGGTAAGAGCATTCATATTGGGCTCAAAAAAAAAAATTGGCTAAATTTTAGTAAAAATCATTTTTTCTATTTTAGCTAACATTTTCAACGAATTTACATCCGGCTCAGCATTTTAGCTAACAACTTTTACTATTCAATTTAAATATTAATTATATTTCTTTTTTTATTATTTATCCAACAATTATATTTTTAAAATTTATCATTTATTACGATCACATTTTTTAAAATTATTATTTTTTAACAGTCATATTTTTAAAAATTCAATTTTTGTAATGTTTTTCTAATGGTCTTTAAAAAAAAGAAGTTGAAGTACATGTGAGAGAGAGAGAGAGAGAGAGAGAGTATATAGATATGAAGAAAGGCATAGGAAAAACAAAAAACAAAAAAAAAAACAAAAGAAAGAAGAGAGAAGGACAACGTGAGAGAGAGAGGAAAATATTTTTTTATTAAATTTGTTGAGCTACAATGCTAAGTAACTTTGCTGAGCACTATAGCAAGTCACCTAATTCTTGGCTATTTTATTAAACCGGATATGAGATTTTTTTTTTTTTTTTAATTTTTCTACTATAGGGCTCAACAAAATACTTTTTAGCTACTTTGTTGAGACCAATGTAAATACTCTAAAGTACAACTTGGGTATGATAAAAAAGTCAACTCTAAAGAAAAACACTATGCTACAGGTTTACTTGATCGAAGATTGGTTGTACTCTTCGGTTTTAGTATTTCACTTGATGCACAAGTTTAATCAATCATGCTTCGATTTAAGGATCAATTGAACTCGCAGGTTTTATGTTCCATCCTTGATGCTTTTCGATCAATCGAACTTTCCAAAATTTGCATCATCACATGTCACTATGGTTTGATCGAACGAGACTCAAACAAAATCTCAGGTTTTTCATATATTGAACTAATTTTTACACTGACTCAACCATAAGTTAAAGCCAATACATTACATCCCAAATACACATGTTTTGACACATAAATTTGCCAATACAATTAAAACCTAACATTAGAAAGTTTTTTTATTATTGAATCTTGGTTAGGATAATTATCTTGCACTTGCATCACACAAACATGACAGGAGAAAAACAAAAGACAAAAAAAAAAAAAGAAAGGGGAAAAGTTGATTCTTATCTCAAATAGTCAAACGGTTCGTGGATATTGGGTTATTGAGCAAAAAGCAGTACAGAAGTTGGGTCTTGGGAACAGAGAGCATTATGGAATCCGGAAGCATTCACGCGTCACTTCAAGAAAAAAAAAAGAAAAAGAAAAAGAAAAAAAGAACATATTCATGTCATGTGTCCACAATCCATAATTCTATAGAAATGAATATATAAAGCCAAAAAAATATGGCTAGAGAAGCCCCCCCCCCAAAAAAAAAAAGAGAAAGGCTCCCCATGTATTTGGGTGGCCTCAAACTCTCACACAGTCTCTCCTCTCGAAGCAAATCTTAGTAAAATTTTAGAACACAATTCCATGCCGTAATTACTATTTGTAGCAATAATTGTATTTTTCAAGGTAACAGCTACGTGCTATGAGGGGAGCCTAAGCGGCTAAGCCTATTGGTTCATTACCTTTCTTTCTTCGTTCTTACTTGCTCAGTATTATTTATTACACATTCAAAGTCCACTGTGCAAATTCAAAGTTCAAACACCTAAACGTATTGGCAATTTTGCTCAAAGGTGCCCTCCCTTTTGTCGTAGTTGCACAAGCCCCCCATCTTTTGTGATTATTCATATTTCCAGCTACTTCTAATCCTTCTGTTGAAGAAAAACTTGACTTGTACAAAGTTGGGATGACAATTTGAATTTGAATTTGAATCATGTCAAAATATGGATATAATATTGTATTGATTAATTTGAATCAGACTTATTTAATTAAATGGGTCAGATTCTTCAACCTTAACAAAACTCATTTAAAATAGGCCAGTGACACAACTCGACCTGCACAACTCATTTAATAAAAGTGTAAATTGGGTTGACTCGATTTGACCCGATCCTCATAACAGTTTAATTAACAAATTTCTCAATTATTGAGAGTGAAAATGTCATTCTATACAAAGATATTTGCACAATAATTCTCAATTATTAAACATAAAAATGAATTACACTACTGAAATTATATCTTTACAATTATAGATGAGACTGAGGGTAATATATATATATTGTCTTAGACTTTATGTTTTTAATTTTTAATAATAAAAAACGTTTTAATTTATACAACTTACATGAGTCACACATGATTTAAGTGGGTTGATCCGAAATTAACCCATTTATTATTAAGGTTGATCCGAATGCTATTTTACACCAATGTCATAGTTAACACAAATACACGCAAAATAATATATGAAATTGGTATTATGATACGAGACATTGTGTGTCAGTCTCAATAAGTTTCATGTGAATATATAGTGATCAATCTTTATGCTATTTGTATGTTATATTTATTTGTCTAGATCGCGTGATTGTAAGTACTTGTTATATGTTATGCATCCTATTGGTATATTCTTAACTTGTTACTTACAAATACATTTGGATTAGGTTGTGTTTTGATGCTTATTTGCGTTTATGTTGTCGTTAAATGACCTATGTTGTCCAAGTGGGAGATTTTTATATTTATTTTCCTTTTGGGTGAACTAATATAGCCATTTTATTATTGGGTCCATAATGGGCTGGACCATTTTATAAGCACTTGGTAAAAGCATGTACTCTCACTTTGAATATAAATAAAGCTGGCCATTAGATTCATTTAGGTCATCAAAAAAATTAGGGTTAAAAGACTAATCTCCTCTGCAGACTCACATATAATAGGGATGCTGCTATCACACAAAAATGAAAAATAAATACATTAGTATTTGTATTTGTAGTTTGTTAATATATTTATTTGTAAGAGGAAAATATATATATATATTATATATATATAATATATATTATAATATAACGAACGAAGCCTTTATTTTTCATTCCTCGGATGAAATAACAACGAATGAAAAATCGTGATCTCTTGTTTCTCTATGTTTCTGAACCTTCATCTCCTCCACTTCTCCTTCGTCCCACTCTTTAAATCCTTCCTATCAAACGGATCTTAAGAGACGGATCCAAAGAGGGAACGTTGAATAGACCCCACTAGGAGTTAAAGCAACTGGAAGAATGATCAGTTGAAAGAAAATCTAGAAAGAGAATAATATACTAGTATTAAAAGCACACCCAAAATATCTATAAAAAATAAAAATAAAAAGCACACCCAATATTAATTATATTTGTTAATTTGAGTCTAGGCGGAAAAAAATAATAAAGAAAGCTCAAATTCTACGTTTTTTACTATCCATGGCCCCATCCCATCCCACTCCACAAGTCCCACTCCCACCCAAAGATTTTACCTATTCTATCACGCATCTCCGATGGACCAAAAAAAAAAGTCGTACAATTTAAAGCTGATCAAAAATTCTCCTTACCTGTCTCTCTCTCTTCCCCTGTGGTTTAAAGTCGTTCATCAACTTGCCTCAAGTTTAAGAATTTTAATGAATTGCAAAATACAATTAGTCTCATAAGCTATTTACTTTTAGTTTTAGATCCACCATGCGCTCATCACCACTAAATTTAAAGGGCCCAGGGTGCAATGGAAATGGCGGCCATTTCAAAGTCCAAGACACTTTGAATAAATAAAAGACTTATTACAGTAAGAGGGTAGAGCCATCCGACTGCAGCCTACTCCTCCTGATAAAAAAAGCGGCTCCGTATAAAATTTTTGTGATTCTATTTGCTTGTAGTCGCCAACGCCTTCTACGTGAATTTAATATTAAATTATAATTTAACTTATTTAATTAATAAATTATTTTAAAATTAACACGTATTAATCTTATAAAACATCGGATCGCAACTTGATACAATTTAGTCCTCTAATTAACGGGAGGCACTGGGCAAAACTGAACCATGTATTTCATGAGGACTCTTTTGTTTGTTAGACGACAGGTCTTGGAATTTTTTGTTATTACTGCCAAAACAAAATGAAGATAAGGATAACAAAAAAATGAAGAAAGTAAAGGAGGAGCATTGCATTCGTCAAACCCAATTACTCAAAACGTGGATCATGAGGAGGAGCATAGAGACAACCAATGGGGTGCAGTAATTAAGTAGTAACTGTGAAAGCGATGTGACTGTTAGATGTCGGGTTCGGGTGAGCCCCACCACAATCGGAGGGCTAAGATGATGGGGGGTTGGAGGTGTTATTCCAATTCCAATTCTAATTCACTTACGTAAAGGAGGAGACGAGGGGCCACGTGTACGGACTTAAATAGGTTGTCTGACCATTTCTCCTCGCCAATGACGCCACGTTTACGTTGCTGCAGTTTGCAGTTTGGCAAAGATCTTTGTTTTTTCTCTCTTTTGTACTCTGGATCTCACTTCTCACTTCTCAGGCCCCAAAGTCCCAAAACCCACCCTCCTCCTTCCACACTACTCTCATCTTGATCTGAGCGCATTCGGTCATAACTAAGCCAACGGCTAAACCATTATTCTCAATAACCCACTCTTAATCATTATACTAGGTCTCAAGTTAGTTACCCCGGCATATGTACTATTTAATTCACTCTCCTTTTTCTTTTTTTCTTTTTTTTGAGCAAATGATTGCTATTTATGCCCATCCATACGAAAATCTCCATATATGCCATTTCTAGTCTTGGTCAAGACCTCCTGCAAATTGCAATTATCTGTTTATGTGTGTATATGGGGGCAAATAATTTTTTTTTTTAAAAAAAAAGAAATCCAATCCAGCACCAATCGATGGCGACGTGGATTGGAATAAGATTTGACCACTGTGCATCACAGGGCCTGTGGTCACAAAAAGGCTCTGGTTCTTTTTTTTTTTCTTTGGCAAATTTAAGACATAGTGGACAAGGCAGTGCAGATATGGATCTAAGTCATTATCAAAGGAAAGCTTTGTGCTTAACGTGATGGTAGCTGCCCTTTCCCATACGAAACAATAACATGAAGTAGCAGTAGCATTTGGGCAGCTGACAATAACATGTCAACTCTTTCCTGCCCCTTATCTCCACAATAACCATTTTCATTTTTTCTTTGGCCGAGCGAATATTAAAAAAATCTCCCAATCAGAAGCGGTTTCATCAGTTTAGTACCTGAAATAGGATATTTTCTCGGTCCATTCTCATGTCTCATTAACACCTTCAGGAATCCCGGAAGCAGTGACGAAACCTAGCATTTCTCTCACAGGGCAAATGCCTGGCCTATTTTTCCCAGGCTTGACAATGCTCTCGTACACCCTATATTAACTAGTCATTCAATGCTAAATTTTGAAGAGGGCGAGGTTGAGCGTTGTCAATTGTCATTCAATGCCGTTACATCTCTTAATCGCCAAAAGGGTGAATTTTCTAGGCATCCCCTGCACTCAGATTAACCCTTGCCCTTGTGACTGATGAATGATGATGATGGATGACCTCGACACCAGTCAACAATGGAAAAACTCTGCCACTATGAGCCGTGGCACAAGTTGTTTGGCCTTGGCTTTTATTCATAAATTGCAATTTAGCCCCCCCCCCCCCCCCCCTCCCCTTTCAAACTCTAATGGGAATTAAATTGCAATTTGGCCCCTTCTAACTGATAAGCAGACTGTCGAGAGAAATTTTCTCCAAATGGTAATACAAAAAAACATAATGACCAAATGTCATAATAGTGTGTTCTAATTTGTCCTTTTTAAGCCCAATTTCATAAGAGCCGCTCGTGATAGAATTATCAAAGAGTCATTACGATATGACACGACTCAGATGCATCAAAACCTTCAAGAATATCACCAAGTATTCATGGCTACGGATGATTACTTAAAATGAAGTGAGCACAGACTCCTATTCATAAATTTGTGCAAAACTCATCGTAATTGGTGTGACATGATCAATTATGAGACTTTTTAAGGGCTCCCACAATTCTGAATCGGAACAAGTTCCATAATCATTGAAGCAATATCTAATCGTCACCCAAGGGTAAGAAGAGAACAATATCATGACATAAAGAAATTGCTTTGCAACTTGGCACCTAGAATGCAAAGTTCCTATTTCAACATGCGCATTGTTTTACACTACATCTATGATAATCTAATTTGTCAAATGTTGTTTCTTAATGTCAGGTAAGTAAGTGAGGCAGACAAGTAAAAGATGTGCCGCTAATCAACATGATTAATTTTTTCTTAGTTCTTTTTTTTTTTTCAGACAACAATGAGGTGAAACACCCAACTGAAACAAAAGCATTCAGCATCTATAACATCCCTACTAGAAGAAGACTTCTAATGGCATCTCTTGAAAGAAGAATAAGAAGAAGAAATGTTGCATTTGGATAGAGTTAACATTCCCAACGAGCAATACTAAGCATACCAAGTCATATTTTCTGAGGAGATCAGAGGAATTAGTTGGATCAGAAGGGCTTCTCGTACTCCTGTGGCGGTGGCTGCTGCCAGGCTGGCAAAAAGCCTACAGTATGAACGTCAAGGGATAAGAAGCAAAGCAGAAAACTTCTTTGGCAAAATAAAAATCATATTTACTGCTCATCTAACAATAGCAAGTAACATAAATTTAGTAAAAGCAATATAACAAAATTTAAATGGTTCATGTTCCCTATAGTAAGACTCCATAACCTGATAGTATATCATAAATGAAATATAAACTTGCAGAAAATAATATAAAGGCACATGGGTCTATCCAAGTTGTACAAATTTGCAAATTATTCTATGGACCTGCTTCGTCTGAAAAATTGGAATCCACAGGCTGAAACGAGTGTCCCCAACCTGTTGTAATTTAAGATCCTTTCCACTTTAACTCTTTCAAGTCAATCCTTAAGGCAGTCACTTGGAAGTCCGTACAGGCAATCAATTGGTTATGACAAATGCTAATAACCTTCAACTTGGAAACTTGTCTTATTTGAAAATTTTACAGGTTTTATTTCCTGTCAATCTCCTTTGAAACATATTAACAAATCAATTCATCGAGGTGCAGTCAAAACTGCTTCATCCCCATCCCACAAGAGAGATTTAGTAGAGACGCATAACTAGATTTTAAATAATGCAAAGATTTTTCCCAGCTAAAGAAATAAAAAATGTTTTCTCTTCCAGATTGCTTTTTCTATGCCTCTTCCAGGTTCTTGTAAGATTAGGAGACAAACTTATCTACAAAGCTATCAAACGCCTTGGACAATGGAGGAGAACCTATGTTGCCAGCAAATTATCTGGATTTTTCGTTTACAAGCTCTTTTTGGTGAAAACATGGTCAACACAACCGCAAACATCACATCTTATCCTTAATGCAGACAACATATCAGATAACATACACAGCATGAATGATGCAGGTTGAGACCTGCTAGGGATGGTTAAAACCAAATGATTCAACCAAGAGAAAGGTGATAGTTCGAGGATGCCAATCAACATGACCAAGGCACATGCTTGAATGTTGCAAGGAATCACTCAACTCCAAGAGCAAGAGAACTTGCCAATATTTTTCGGATGCAAAGACATTCTCTCATCTTAATATTTCTCATTGATATTCATAGGAGATTAAAAAATCATGATCAGTCATGGTCTTACAATAAATGCTAACAACTTACTAGGTAGTCTAAAGACATTCCCAAGAGACAAATTACTAAGCAACTTTAATACTAGACCAATCCCCATAAGGTCTTAACTTACAAAATAACCAAAGGCAATTTTCAAAACAACTGACAGAAAACACCGATAAACAAAAGAATTAATGACTTATTATCAATTTCATTTTTAATAAGTAATTGAAAATATCATTAAAAGCATAAGGTGCCCCTAAGTACACTGGGAGTATATAAAGGGAACACCAAAAAAGAAAAAACAAAGAAAACCCATCCAAAACCACCCACAAACACCCAAACAAACGAAACTACACCAAGGCACCCACAAACAGACACTCACAAAAGACCCAACGCTACATCACCCAGCCGAAGCCACTCTCTTGCCTTTACCCTGTCTAGAAGTATCGCTTATACCATCAAAATTAATAGAGCATTCCAAATTTTTAAGCTCCTTCCTACCTTTCGGTTTAGAGGGAGAAGCCAGAACCTCATGACGTTGTTCCTCATCAAGAACTGTCAAGAGTTCCAAAAGCTTTTTCTCATTTCCCTCACAAGAGATCCCCAAGAATGAGGAAGATCTCCTTTGCACGTTGCATTGCCTTGGAGTAACCGCCATCACCAACAAGTTTATCCACACCATCCATAAAACCCAAAGCCCTATCCAACCTATTCCCAAAACCACTCTCTCTCTCTCTTGCTGTTCACCTAGTTTTGGAAACTAAGGGAAAATAGCCATCGACCTCAGCGAAGGCTGAGAAAGGGGAGGCCTTGGATTCGTTGGAACCTGACCAATGGACCAAACAACATCCCTCAAGGATGAAGGAAGCTGTAAGGAATCAGATACCATACCCGGCAAAATCAGGGGAAAACACCGCACCGGCCTTGTCGGGAACAAAAGAAAACCTTCAGCAATTTGCATAATCCTCAATTAAGACGAGCATTTTGCATTGTTTTTGCTCCATCCTTCAAGTGAGTTATAAGATCCACCAATAAACCCAAGAAAATCAATGGAACGTAACTCTTGAGTCAACAAATCACCAGCGTAAACTGAATTTAACTTCAAATTTTTGCTATCAAAATAGCAGGGCTTAGGCTTGTCCTTGCTTTCGACATCTTGTCTATCCATAATTAATTCAAAATCACCTTCAGGGTATTCATCATAAATCAGTGGAAAATCAAAATCCAAAAGTGCTTCATGACTATTAAACCCACAAGAAGAATCTTCAAATACTTCCTTTGAAGTTTTAAATGGCTTATCTTGTCTTTTCTTTTTCTTCTTAAGACATGTCTGTCAAAATGTTGAACAAATAGTTCTTCATTTCAATAAAATTGTCTTCATTCTCATCATCATGAAAATATTCATACGGAAGGTGCATTTCAATTTCATTTATCACATTGTGATGGTTGTAATTGCTTGACCACCCCAATCTCTGTAAGACTTCCTCTATGGCTCCTTCAACATTGGCTCGTGATCATCAAATCTTATTAATAACACCTCTGACCATCAATTGAAGTCATGAAGACCGATTGACCTCTTGGCATGAAGAAAATTGCAAGAATTGAACCTTGCTTTGATGCCAATTTGATGCAGGCTGAGACCTGCCAAAGGTGGTTAAACTCAAAGGATTCAGCCAAAAGAAAAGAAATAGTCCTAGGTTGCCACTCAACCAAGAGTAGCGGATGCCACTCAGTGTTACTAATTGCGATGCAACTCAACGCGAGCAAGCCACATGCTTAATTTTTAGGAGAAATTGCTTTAACTCCAAGAGCCAGAGAAGTTGCAAATGTTTTTCAGATTCAAAGACTCTCTTATCTTCATACTTCTTATTGATATTTATAGGGGTTTACAACGCATGAGAGTCAAAGTCATATAATAAATGTTAACAACTTCCAAAACAAAATTCAACTTACTAAGTAGTCTAAATACATTCCCAAGACACCTTACTAAGCAACATTTATACTAGACAAATTCCTATACGCTCCTTAACTCACAAAATATTAAAAAATCATTTGATTAATGACTAATTATCAGTAATACCAAAAAACTAAATGACTTAATAACAATGACTAGAGATCAGAATCTGCAATTTATTCAAAGAACTCGGTTGCCATTTCTCACCACCCATGCATCTGCATCAATGAAAGACAACATATTTCCTTGAAACCTTTAGCATCCATTTGGATCTCATAAAGAACCAAGGGACGGGAAAGAAAAATTATTAGGAAAAATATACTAAAGCCCCCTAGACTACCAGCCATTTTCAAAAGTGTCCCATGAACTGACAAGTGTAACACTTGAATACATTAAACTACCATTTTGTGGCAAAAATGTCACTCTGTTAGCGTTGACCGTTAGAATGGATGGAAAAACCAAATTTGAACATAATTTTCCCAAAATACCCTCACTTCAACTATTGAAAAACCAAATTTACCCTTTATAATTATTAATCAGTAAAAAACACTTTAAAAGAAAAAGAAAAAAAGTCTATGGTGGTTCTGCCACCAAAATGAGGGGGGGGGAGGGGGGGTGGCTTGAGCCACCTTCGGTGTGTGGCCACCCCCTCCTTTATTTTGGGTGGCCAATCCACCCTCATGGGGTTCGGCCATCCTTCGGATTGTGTTGTCATTTTTTTTTTAGTTTTTTCTACCACTTTTCCATCCAACCTAACAGTTGAGGCTAACAAAGTGGCTTATTTGTCACAAAATCGTGGTTTTATATATTCAAGTGTCACACCTATTAATTTATGAAATTTTTTTGAAAATAGCTGGTAATACATGGGCTTAAGTGTATTTAACCCAAAATAATTAAAATGGATGAGGCAAACTTTCAAGCATCTTTCCCTTTTGTCTCCAAGACCAACTGTAGCCCCTGCAGATAGGTATCACTTTTTGGCAGAAAACAATTTCTGCCAAAAGAGCACACAACTGTGTTACACTACACCACAATATTCAATTAATGCATAAAATGATTTAGTACAATTATTAACATGACATCCTAACATCACCTCAGGTAGATCAACAATAGAAACTCTAGATTTATAAGAAAACAAACCATGAAATTAAATATCTGGCATACTTAATGGTATTTCTCCCAGGGACATATATATGGAATCATCATCGGCGAGAGACCCCTGAAACAACCAATGAAAGAACATAAGTTGTTCATCAATGTGGTTAAAGCAGACCTTATGACTAGCATTAGAATTAAAACCATATAACCACAAACCCACCAAGTGTGGACAGCTATAATAAGATCATAAGTGCAGAAATATGCAGGCAAACCATCAAGCTGCCAGACAAAGATGTTTTACATCTGTAACCTATTATCAGCAGTTAGTGGTGGAGTGGTACCTCTCCGTTAGGAAGGCTCATCTCGTTATGCATTGAACTAATGCCCCCTGGTACTGAAGGACAATTCGTAAAATCATCTCCGAGCAACCCTGAGAACATAAGCCCATAACCATCCTGAACGTCAGAAATATCATTGGTATTCTGCCCATTGTTAGAAAAGCCCTCAAGGCCTGTATACACGGTCTCCGTCCTGCACATTTTCAAGACCACCAAATCAATAAGAGCAAGTTGTAGAAAAAAATAAAGAATTTATGAGAACTATCAGCTCCAGTAAGCACCCTGTTATGAGAACAATAAGAACAATACGGAAAGGCAAACTAAAAACTATACCAGGGGCAAGTCTGCAACAATTTTTATTTAAATTGATCAATGCAATTAACATCCTCATGAAAGAGCATACAGATAAAGAAACTTACTTTCTCTCTGCATTATGGAAGGCCTTATCTTCTTGGATAGAATCGTTTTCTAAATCAATTACTTCAATCTCTTTGGCATCAGTGACATGTCTACCATATTCACCAGACATCTTGGAGTTGCCCATTGATAAGTCAACATCAACTGGTGCTGCTTCTTTTCTGTTTCTGGAAATAGATTGATAAATATGGATCGGATCATTATCATGATTCTCATTTGTATCAGAAGCTCCCATGAGATTCAGGTCACAGATTTTAAATGAACTTGGAAAAAGCTGCTTCTGTTGTGCATACTCAACACGTTGTTCACCCCCAGCTTTAGGGAACTGAGAATCATTCCCCAAGCTTTTATGATCAGCAGCCACAACCATGATGTCACCAGGGGAAGCCATGTCTTCCTGTGAGCTCTCTTTCCTTTCACTTGAGTTAGAAAGGTGGAGATGCTCATCAGACTTTGATACCTGAGAGGGAATCCATTCTCTTGGTTTTTTGGTTCCCTCTCTCGTATCGGTAGCTTCTAGAGCTCGTTTTTCACCTCTATCATTAACAATGGAGCTGCAGCTTGCAAAACCAGGCAGCCCCTGAATTGATTCTTGCTCATTGTCATTCATAGGAACTCTCTCTGGGAAAGATTGAGTTGCAAAGTTACCCTGCTCAATATCATCTGCAGAATCTAATTCAACCACATTATCGGCAGATGGGACAAACCGAGCTTTAGAAACTTCAGATTCAAGACACTTTGAAGCATGAATATTATTGGACAGTTCATCACCCAGGGAGGCATTAACAGAGGCATCTTCAACTAATATTTCAGATCCTGTTTGAGGCTGCATATCAGAAGCTTTTCCCTCCTCAGTCTTTGGAATTGGGTCAGCCTTTGAGCCCCTATGTGCCAATGAAGAGCGTGTTCTGGTGGGCACCTTGGCAAATTTGCAGAATGTTAGTAAATTGGTGCTAATCTTGTCGGAGGGATTGCCCTCCAAAACACTATCCTGAATGGTTAAGTCTTGTTTGGCACTCTGTTTGTCAGTTTCATCACTAGTATTGCCATCCTTCACCTCTCCAATTCCTGCATTCGTGTTCTTGAAATCATCAGAAATCCTGGTCAATTCCCCATTAGTCTCATGCTGGATATCTTTCCCAGCACTAGAAGAACTTGCCTTTGAAACCATATCATCATCTTGGAACTGATACTTGTCTAATTCAGATTCTGAGTCACCTGCGTCCTCACTTTTTGATGCTAGTTCACTTGGACTGGACATCTGCATCCCATCAGTGACATCTTTACCAAATTGCTGCTCCTCCTCGTGGTAGTGTCCAGAAGAAGCATTATCATCAACCTCAACATCAGCAGAAGACCTCGTTCTATCAGACCACGAGCCACTCCTCCTGTAGTCTCGGCCATAATCCGAGCCATAACTTCGAAACTGAGCTCCTCTTCTCCTTCCTTTGGAATTAAAATCATCAGCAAACCTTCTCCTACCCGACCCTGAGCCAGCATCAGAAGCAGCATTCCCCAAACGGGCAAGGGCAGATGGTCGGCCCTCTGGCGGAAGGTGCAAAGGATCTCCTTCTTGTGACCTAAACTCCTGGAATTCACCCAATTGCTTCTTCAAACTACCATTCTGCCACTTAACAGAAAGTGCACTTGGAGGCAGCAACCCTTGAGAAACCAAATATTCGGCTGCAAGTCGACCAGCTTCCATAAAAATGTCGCCTTTTCGAGGCGGTGGTGGGGGCTGTGGTGGTTGAAATGATTTGGAGTGGCCCTGGCCTCGCCCAAAACCACGACTCAAGTTCCTGAATTCAGAGCTGCCGTAAAACCCATGGCCTCTGATCACCGAACCCTCAGGGGAGATCCGAGAGGCAGCTACACCCATTCCCATGGAACTAGACCTATACCCATTTCCAGGACTACGATGCCGGGCATGCATTTTTTGTCTTGTTTCTCGCAAGAAACTATATTTAGTTACTTAAAAAGCAATTGGAAGCCCAGAAAGCAAGGACTCCAACCGTCCTCGGATGATCAATTTCAGTACGCCACTACCTGGGATCAGATACAAAAGAAATTGTGCAGTGTGCAGATGATTTTTATCTTCCCCCCACATACAATAAAAATTGGGAAAATCCTAAATTGGTGCTCAGAAACAAGTCTTTATCTTTCTCTGACAAATCAGATCCCCCAACTTTGGGGAAATTAAACCATAATCGAAGAAAAAATCTCCTTACCAGAGAAGGACAAACCCCACCTCACAACAAGAATGTTGAGCTCAAGTGCTGCCAACAGCTACCTGCCACCTTACTTAAAAAACCTGAACCCAACCATTTAGTTACCTAATTAAGGAACCTTATAAACCAAAATTTAAACCATATGTACCAAAAATATAAATCAAACTCTATTCAGAAGTTGAGATCATTGAGGTAAAATTCTAACCTTTAGTTTTCCATTTTGGGGGTGTTTGGTTTCTGTCTCCGGAGGAACATGAATGTTTCAATTCAGGGTTTCAGATCCAATATTATATATTACCAAGCACGAGGCCGGCTGATTAGATTAGCAGCACATAAGAAATTCCCTCGTCCACACACCACGCCAGAAAAACCTTGTACCCAATTCATTTTCCATTCCCACTGGTTTTTGGCCAATTCTTCGCAATTGGAAAGTTCTGTGTGTTTAAGAAGGTTTGTCGTCGGATGGAAAAAACCCAGTGAAACTGGGGATAACATAAAATTATATATAAGGAGTCCTGGGAACCGCACGCGCCCAAAAGGATGCCCGAGTCTCATTGATTTTTATCCCATCGGGTCCTCTGTTTAACACGATTGTACAAAGCTAACCATTTTTAAAACGATTAGGTTTCTACAACAAATTTAATACAACATTAGTAAGTTATTTGATGAATTCAACTCATTTAATTAATGGTTTATAATTTATTTATATAATTTTATAATCATGTTTCGACGCGTAATATTTAAAATTGGATTTTTTTACACAACCTTGACCGATTTAATTAAATAGGTCAGATTAAGATTGACCAATATAATTTTATAACCACGATTCGACAAGCAAACTTACATACAAACATGAATTGTCATATCTAAATATAAAGTCTATTTCATTTTTGAGAGCTCATATTATTATGATGGACTATAAACCTTTCTTTTACAGCATACAATGAAAAGTTAACACATCATCTAAATAAACTAAATATAATAGGTGTGAATCCGATAAATTTCCTATGATAAATTTTAACTTCTTACTAGAGTAGATGTTGTAAAATATAAGTTTTACACATCTTAACTAAAGGTATTTCTTATTTTTACTTGCGTCCCACAATCAACCTAAGCACTATTATATGCATACAAAAATATTAGACCAACAAATATATATATATATATATATATATATATATATATTATATATTATAACAACAATATATATATATATACAATTTTCATGTAACTTTAGTAGTAGATTTGACTCCAATTATATTCTAACATGTATTAACAAATAAGGGACGGTCGAATTATCTCCAAATAATTAATGGGTGGTTTGGCCTTCACCTAAAAAAAAATTGGTCGAATTGGGTGGTTCGACTATCTCCATTTGACCAAATTTCATTTAAAAAAAAAATAATTATATTTTAGTTTTGATTTTTAATTTTTATATATTTATATATGTTTTATTATGAGTGACATGTGTCGTTATATAATTGGATCTGAAATGGGATTAACAGTATGAACTTAATTATTATTTTTGCTTACAAGACCACAATAAACTCTTATAACATTTTTATACCATATAAAACTTATTTTAAATCAAACCACGTAAACTGAGCTTGCATTTTTTTTCAATGACTATGTTGCTCTCTTCTCCTTTGGATGCAAGGCTGAGATCATATAATATAAAACTATTATTTTATCAATTAACGAGGATTTGCATGCTTACAAGTGTCTTTCTCACTAAAGAAAAAAAATAAATGCAAATTGTTTCTAAGCACTTGATGTGGACAAAACTTTTGTTTATAAATATCAAAGTCGCAACTTTTTGGTATCTGATTCTTCAATATTTAAGAATGTTTAAGAATGATAAAGTTTTTCTTTAATTCAGTCTATTGAGTTAATGTGGGTTCAAAATATATGTATTTTTAAATGGTTAGGATCTTTTTATTTTTTTACACTACTAGTTGAAGAAACGTGCAATGTACGGGCTTGGTTCCCTTTATTATATCTAACTATAATTATTAATATTACAATTGAAACATTATATATAATATATATATAATATCTACATTATTGAACAAGTAATATTGATTTTCTAAACGAATAAAATTAAACTATAAATTGATAAAATATGATATACTAATAATGATTATTATATTATAAATAGATCATTGTTGAATTTTAAATCAAATAATACTTTTTAGTTTAAGTTAAAAAATGTGCACTTAAAAGCGTGAAAGTAGAAGTGAGGTATTTTTCTATTTCCAATGTGTGATGTGTACTATATGTTGCCTTGTAACTTTGCAATTGTTAACTTCAATTTTTGAAATAAATTTGGGTGACACAATGACATTCAAAGAACAAATTTTTTTTTTTTTTTTTTTTAAAAAAAAATTGAAATCAATCGAAATGGGTCTAAACAAACACCCCACCCAAAATCAACAACCATTTCAAATCCTACCAATCTAACATTATTTTTGTAATTTATAATTAGTAAATATAACAAAACTATCAAAAGAAAATGTAGAGATTTTACTTTATTACAATCCATGGCCGGAATCTCTTATTGAATTCACCACATTCTTCTTATTCTTCTCTTCCTCACCATTCTTTAAAATTCTTGAGTCTCGAATACAACAAAACGTTCAAGGAAATCACAATCATTGTAGAAGGACATTCATAATGTTTACATTTGTAGGAAGAGGCCAAACCCACCTTAAAAAATGACAAAGACCAATAAAAAAAAAACAATGTAAATTCTATTTCTTCACATACAGACGCCTTGCTTTTCTCATAGAAGTCATATAAAATTTCACATATATCTTCAATAGAATAAAAAAGAAATTAAAATTTAGATTCTCAATCTTCTCAATAACCAAATAGAGTCTAAGACTCAAAACTGAAAAGGAGACTACGAGAGAAGGATCAAACATTAACACCTTCAATCTTAGACTTGACGAAGGCGTAGAGGTGAGCGAAAGAATTGTCACATAGAAAAGAAGTCTATTACACTCTAGAAAATTCTTGCAATTACATATACATTTCTAAGCATAAAAATTAATTAAAAAAAAATTAATGAAGAGAATGTCACTTGGCTAAACATGAAATCATATCACAAAGCGAGACATATTTGAGAAAATGGTGAAAAAAAAATGATGGTTAAAGAAGATGAACCAAACTTGAGGTTGCAATTCAAAACAAAGTAAATAAATTGTTATTTGCTCTTTAAAATATTTGTAGTTAGTGGAGAAGAAAATTCAACTCACGTTACACTGTTGACGTTTCACCAGGTTTCATCTAATCTTAATCTAATCCTGTCAAACAAAAGTTGATAAATAAAACCGTTTGATTATGTTTGTAGTTTTTGAAGGTAATTATAAATATAACTGAACCCATATTTATCTAATTGTAATTGTAAGAAATTGTGAAAGACAAAAATAATCCTACCTGACTTAACAATGAAAAAGAAAGATAAAGGGTAAAAGCGTAAAATTATATTATCAAATAAATGCACTATTTACGAGACATTTTTATTTTTTATATACCTTTTAGGTAAGGATTTGATGCCACCTTTTAAAAAAAAAAAATAATGCAGCCTAACCTATTTAGAATTAAGTTCTTAGTTGATTGCACATTTCGAATACTGTCAATTAAAAGGAAAAATTAGTTTGTTTTAGAATAGCTTAGATGAAAAAAAGAAAGAAAAAAAAAAGAAAGAAAGAAGAATAGCTTTGTCAATGGATTATACAAAGCTTAAAAAAAAAAACAAAATAGATGAAAAAAAAAAAAAAAAAAAGAGATAGTATTTGGGGTATGTTTCTTTTCTTTTTTTGTGAGGGAGGATTTGGGGTATGTTTCATAAGGTGTTTTGGGGTATTTTTATTTATTTATTTATTTTTTAGTTTGAAAAGGTATTATGATATGATATAAAAATAAATTTTTTTTTTTCAATTGTTTGTCACTGTATTTATGTTGAGAATAGAAAAAAAATTGACAAAAAAAATAAAAAGTTTGATTAGGCATCACTTAAATGTTTGTGCAGAAAAGGAAAAATGAAAAAACACAGAGGGGGCTCGGGAAGAAAACGACCTAGGAACCCATTCCCATTGAAGCCATAAACAGAGCATGTGCCATGCGGTGGGAAAAAGGTGAAGGAAGAAACCCAAGGACGAAATGAAGGAATTATGCCTACTCGTTGTGTTCAATTTCAAATTTCGGCAAACGCATATCAGCGAATAAGAGGAAGAAGAAATACCTGACAAAAGGACGGTGAAATTACTGGAGGGTTATGCGAGTTAAAGAAGATGTCAGGAGGAGGAGGAGAATACAGTGACCAGAATCGTCTGCTTAATTCTGCTAATTCAAACAACTTCGACGAAGAAAACGAGTTGGAAGCTCAGGACGGACGCAGTTCCAGCCTCAACCGGAGCGCTAGCTCTTCCAGAGGAGGCGGAGGCGGAGGCGGTGGCTTCCGGGATCTGCTCAAGCATTTGGATCGAGGCTTCTCCGGACGCCGCCACAGTTTCAAGCGCCCCGAAATTAGAGATAACAGCAATAGGAACACAATTGTGGAGAACCATCATCAGCTTAATCATCTAAATGCTTCCGATGCCAACGACGTCCTCGGCGACAGTGCCCCTCCCGAATGGGCTATGCTTCTCCTTGGCTGCATCCTTGGCCTCGCCACCGGTCTCTTTGTTGCCGCTTTTAACAGAGGGGTTTGTTCTTTTCTTCTTATGGATCTGCTCCTCCCTGTTCATCTCCTTTCTTATTTAACATCAATCTCATGTCCAAAGCCTATCCACTTGTTTGAGTTTGAATGCCACGGATTTTACATTGTTTGCTATTAACACGTTTATATTGCACTGAGTTGTGGAAGCACAATTAGGATCTAGAGGAACAACTAAGAGACCTACCGGATTTGATGATTTGTTTTGGCGTCAAAGGTGATGTGGTTCAAGTTGGAAATAGCCGATTCAGTTATCATTATTAACTTCCATCTTTTTTTGATAAGGAATCGAATTTTATTGAGAAGCAAATGGGTGCAACCCAATCCATGTTGATTCCGCTTGTATCCAATGTTGAACCTTCTATCACTCTGTTTTTCTTGGATACAAAATCATTTCAGAGTGTTTCCACTTCCTCCCCTGTAAGAACCAGGTGGAGGAAGCGACTTACCAATCAAAACTAAAGTTTAATTTGCACTTGAATCATTCAAGTACCGGCTTTTACCTTGATGCTTTCTTCGTCCTCACTCTTGGTGAGGACTATCACTTTCTCAAATCAAAGTCTGAGATAAGAAATGCAGCATGCCTAACCCCACTTTTTAACCTGATCTTCATCTGGATGATTAAAGAGGAGTTTAGTTTAGTTTTTTTTTTTTTGCTTTTTATCTGTTGGTATTGATGTTTTAAAGATTTTGAAGTTGATTTGTTCGCACATATATAATGTTTGTGTGTTTGAATTGTTTTGCTCATTTCTTTAAAATGCAAGTGCTTGATCACCATCCCATTGTAACATTCTGGTGCATTTACCGTTCTCAGTAAGCTTTGTTTAGCATTCAATGATAGCTTAGTGATCATCCAGGTGCATGTAATACATGAATGGGCCTGGGCTGGTACTCCAAATGAGGGTGCTGCTTGGCTTCGTTTGCAGAGACTGGCTGACACTTGGCATCGAATTCTCTTGATACCAGTCACGGGAGGAGTTATTGTTGGCATGATGCATGGTTTACTTGAAATATTGTACCAAATTAGGCAATCCAGCTCTTCTCAAAGACAGGGTTTTGATTTGGTTGCCGGTGTCTTTCCCACCATAAAGGCAATCCAAGCTGCTGTAACTTTAGGTACTGGTTGTTCTTTGGGTCCTGAAGGCCCTAGTGTAGATATTGGAAAATCATGTGCCAATGGATTCTCATTAATGATGGAAAACAACAGAGAAAGGAAAATAGCTCTTGTTGCAGCTGGGGCAGCAGCTGGAATTGCTTCAGGTATTTAGAGTTTCTTTTTGTGGATTGTGTTCATTTGAGAAGTTAATATTTGTTGTTGTTCAGTTCTTTTCTTGTTGATAAAAACTTTGTTCAAAGCCATTTATCGGCTTATTTCTATCAGTAAGACAATTCATGAGTGGTTACTAGTACTGCAATTCTGGATGTTTCCTGTGGCTGTACATATTTTTTGTAATTAGCAGGAGCCTTCAAAAGATTTTAATAGATAACCAATTAGATATAAAGTTTTTTAATAGTTTGCTCTAAAGAAGACAAATGACATCTCCTCCCCCTTAAACAAAGTATTGAGGATGAGGTCACAAGTTCTATCCCTTGGGTTGCAATCAACTTGATATGGGGTACGGGCATGTTTTGTGCAATTATTGTTATTTTATTTTTTTGAGTTGATACCAATAAAGCTTTCAGCTTATGACTCCATGTTTTCATTTTACAACTTAAATGGTTAATACTCTTTCAAAATTTTCTTTCTGCCAGGTTTTAATGCAGCAGTTGCTGGTTGTTTCTTTGCGATTGAAACCGTGTTACGACCTCTTCGTGCGGAGAACTCTCCTCCTTTTACAACTGCAATGATAATATTGGCCTCTGTTATCTCATCAACTGTATCAAATGTTTTGCTTGAGACAAAGTCAGCTTTTACAGTGCCTGGATACGATTTGAAATCTGCTGCTGGTAGATTATCTTACACTCATTTTTCTTTTCCTTTTGCTCTTTATATTCAGGATGTGTCTAATACATGATTATGTGTGTGTGAGTTTTCTAGTTGTCTATATGGTATATGTGTAAGTATATATATACGTATCTCTTCTCAATACTTTTCTCAGAGTAATTACAGCTACAGATATTTTTGTGAAAAGAAAAGAGAAATTTTTTTTTTGTGAGCCAATTATGTATAAGTGTGGTAAGTTACAGTCATTGTTGGCAAGTTTTGGCTCTGTTTACTGTATGTAGGGCTCAATAAAGTGCCTTCCTCATGATATGTAATTTCCCTTGGTACTTTCAATAGACCTAAACTATTGCGTTTTTACTTGAACACATAATTGGAATTTTTAAAATTTTGTTGCATATTTTTCTGTTCCTTTTTGTATTCCTTGAACTGTTCAAAGTGCAAATTAGTTTTTCTAGAAGTTTCATGCTCAGCCGTTTGTTGATGAGTATTCAGTTAGAAAAAGTGAGCAGTTTGAGTTTTCATCTTTTATTAGGATGAATGTGCAGTTACCTTCTTTGAAGAAAATGTATGGGGACCCAGCTTTACTTGAACGATAAACTACCTTTCCAGGAGTCACCATTGATTCAGTCTGAAAAGATTAGCTGAAGTACATGGAAGAGCAATTATGCTTGCTTTAACCCGATACCTATTAGAAGTTACATAAAATCCCATTGCCTGCTAAAGAGCATATGGAGTGTGGTTGATATAAATTTTTCATGCTTATGATCCATGGGCTAGTTGTCTTTTGAGTACCTTTACTCCACATTGCTTGTTGCATTGTCACTTTGTTTGTTGTGGCTGATACGGACATCTGCGTATAAACTTGGGTGTGGTGAACATATAGCTGCCTAACGAAGTCATTAGGCATAGTTGATACTTATATATGCTAAATTATTACTTATCTCAAAAGCTTAAGCTAACAAGAAAAGATAAATTTAATCATTTATCAATACTCTAATACTCCCCTCTCACGTGTGGGCTTAAACTCCATATTTAATAGGTGATGCCCAACACATGAAATATTTAATTAAAATGGGAGGTGAATTGGCGGAGGCGGGGTTTGAACTTAGAACATCTGTTCTGATACCATGTTGAATTATCGTTTGTCTCAAAAGCTTAAGCTTATAGAAAGAGGTAAATTTAATCATTTAGTCAATACTCTAACAATATAGTCTCCTTTAAATCTTG
Organism: Betula pendula; assembly: GCA_900184695.1. Lineage (NCBI taxonomy): Eukaryota > Viridiplantae > Streptophyta > Magnoliopsida > Fagales > Betulaceae > Betula > Betula pendula. The sequence continues at coordinate 321,753 of FXXK01000668.1, forward strand.
GTTTATGTTAGAAGCATTTTGGTCAACTTTGTTTGCTTATTTTCAAACTGCAGAATGTGCATATTCTTCTACAGCAGGGCTTCTAGCATTACATTTGAGCCACATGCTATCTTTGCATATTTGCATGAGTATGTTTTAAATGTAAGTGTATGCACACATTGATGTTATTGGAATGTGAATGAAAATATTCTGAAATTTCTTGGTAGTGTGTTATTTAACGGGCTAGATACTTTAAAGCATAACTATTCTTGTAAAAATTCTATGACATAACATGGGTACTAGGAAAGATAAGTTATGTAGCGAACATTTAAAGGTGGTGGGGCCAACATTTATTGAAGATACATGTAGCTGGTCCCAATTACTCCCTCCATTCCATTTTGTTTTTCCATCTTTCCCTTTTAGGATGTCCTGTAATAGATTCCACTTCCAAAATCCGTGCACACAATTATATGATATAGTGCATGTGCCTAATTTTTCATGTTGCCTTGCAGAACTACCTTTATACCTGATATTGGGCATGCTATGCGGTGTTGTCAGTGTAGCCTTCACTCGCTTGGTTGCTTGGTTCACAAAGTTTTTTGACTTTATCAAAGAAAAATATGACCTTCCTGCTGTTGTGTGCCCTGCTTTGGGTGGTTTAGGAGCCGGGATAATAGCTCTGAAGTATCCGGGAATACTGTACTGGGGTTTCACAAATGTTGAAGAGATTCTACATACGGGGAAGACTGCTTCAGCTCCTGGAATCTGGCTGTTAACTCAATTATCAGCAGCCAAAGTTGTGGCAACTGCTCTGTGCAAGGGATCTGGCCTTGTAGGCGGGCTTTATGCACCAAGTTTGATGATTGGTGCTGCCGTTGGTGCTGTATTTGGAGGCTCAGCAGCAGAACTTATCAATAGAGCAATTCCAGGAAATGCTGCTGTTGCCCAGCCACAGGCATATGCTCTGGTAAACTGTTCATATTCCTCACTCTGCCCTTTTTTTTTTTTTGATCTGTGCAAGTTGATTGAATACTTCTTAACATCTGTTGCAGGTTGGTATGGCTGCAACATTAGCTTCTGTTTGTTCAGTACCCTTGACCTCAGTTCTACTCCTGTTTGAGCTGACAAAAGATTATAGGATATTGCTTCCTCTCATGGTAATTCTTGTATCATCTTGCTTGATACTTACCGAATGCATAATAGATCTAAAAAGGCAGATTAACCATATCAGGTCAAGGAAATGTGTAGCTGCTTTTGCTTTCTCAATAGATCATCTTTCTTGGAAGAGTAATGCTAGATATTACATTTTTATCCCACAAGTATCCCACAATATTGACGTAACAGTACCAATCAACCCTTGGATTTTTTTTTTTTTTTAAAAAAACAATGATTGATCTAAAGGTTGGTTGGTATTACCACATCAGTATTGTGAAATACTTGTAGAATAAAAATGTAGTATCTACCATTACTCTTCTTGGAATGTGGTCATATACCTTGGCTTTTAGTTAATTACAGCAGCGATATATGTGTTTTTTGTTTCATCCTTCATACTTTACTGCATTGTGAAAAAGTGATACAGCTTTTCTCCAATGTTCTCAGACAACAGATCTCCTTGCTATTCCCACTATTTTTGGCCTGTGAAATACATTGCTTCTTCAAAGTCTTCAAAGTAAAGAACATTGAATTCTCCAAAAGTACTCCTTTGATTCTTGCAGCTGCAAATTGGGATTAAGCTCTGTTGTTGTTTTATTTTGTTGGAGTAGATATTCGTAACTTTGTTGTAGTAGATAGTCATAACTGTGGTTATCATTGGACACAGTATGGATGTCTACAATTTTTAAATGCTTGATTTTTACCCGCTGTTGCTGTGAATTTGTGAGTAGGGAGCTGTTGGATTAGCAATTTGGGTCCCCTCTGTGACAAACCAGGGGAAGGAGAGTGAAGTATCTGATACAAAGAGTTCAGCGAGAGGTTATACTTCTCTTTCACCTGCTGATGATAAGGAGGAAGTTATTTGGAGAGGAACTGATAGTGGAGAAGGTTTAGAACTTTCTGTTATAGGAAATGGTGCTGATATTGAACCAATTAATGAAGATATGCTTCTGGAAGAACTAAAGGTTGAATTATTTCTCCTTTCTTAACTGATATTAGTATCCACCATTTTACTTTTATATTTGATCAATGTTGTTTCTCATTGCAATTTTCTTCCTTGAGCTTATTATCTGTTTTTTTTTTTTGTTTGCTATTTATTTTTTGAACTAACATCATCAATTTCACCAATTGTCAGGTTTCTCAGGCCATGTCAAAGAACTGCGTGAAGGTTCCACTAGTGATAACCTTGAAGGAGGCAATAGATTGTATGCATGATAACCAGCAGAAATGTGTGCTGGTGGTTGATGAGGAAGACTTTTTAGAGGGAATATTAACATATGGTGACATTAGACGATGTCTATCCAAGAATAGCGATACCACCAAAAGTGATTCAAGGCATCTGGATGTATGTATTAATGAAACTGTCTTTGTTGTTCATAACCTTTGATTGTACCAGATTGTCATATTAATTTATTTAAATAGCTAATATTCATTCATAATTCTCTCTCTCGGGTACTTGCATGTATGTGTACTCACGGACCTTCAGACTCCTTTTCTATCCACTCCATTCAAGTATTTGCTATTGTTTTATTCTTTTCTACTTCTAAAATTCTCATCACTGTTGTATTCTGTGATGTGTGTTTTTTTATACTTTTAACAAAATTTTAAATTATTAATTGTTTAACGGTGTCTTAAATAATTCACATGGCTAAAATTTCTACAGGTGAATACAATTCTTGTTTCCTCTGTTTGTACACGAAGTATAAGCTACCATGGGCAGGAGCGTGGAATTTTAACCTGTTATCCAGACGCCAATTTGGCAATTGCCAAGGAGCTAATGGAGGCCAAGGGTATCAAGCAGCTGCCCGTGGTTAAGCGCAGTGGAGGATCCAAGAAAGGAAGGAAGCAAAGGATTGTTGCTCTTCTTCATTATGATGCAATCCGGAACTGTCTCAGGTTCTCATTGGTTTCTTAGTTTATGGTTCTATGATGTTTTCTTCACTTCACTCTTTTTGATTCTATAATCAAGTTTATAGTGAAATAAATAAAATGAGATATATGATTTCGATCTAAATCAGATGAGCTGCCTCTAGCATTTCCATTTCCGCAATTCTGATTGAGAGTGAATCTGTACATTCCTAAGAATCTGAAGAGGAGATCTCTCTCGATCTTGAATTGAGACTCACCCCCCTTGTTTTAAATTATGATAAACTAACAGCCTCTCGTTTGTCTCATTCTTATGGGGATTTTGGTTTTTGTTTCTCTGAAAAATAAATTTTATGAAGTCTCTGGTGCTTTTCTAGTTCTTATGGGTAACCATCGTTTATCAAGAACAGTGAAACAAGGTGATTGAGTGTATTAAACTCGTACAATTAACCATATTTGTCTAAAAAAAAAATTCACTCCCTTTCCCCCTGGTTTGGCCAAAAAAAGTACCCACAAGCTCAATTAACTGTTGGCATAGCCCTCTTTTCAAACTGATCTTTCTTGGCTTAGTCCATAGTATTGGACCAATAGGTCATTGGTCAGTTCAATCATTTAATCTGGACAGATAACAGCATATTTAATAGATTATTAATTTCGATCTTAAATTGCTATAACTGATATTTCTTCTACGATGCTAAGTATGATTGATAAATTCTGTTATGCCACTTCTAACATTTTGGCAAGTCCCAGACAGGTCTTGTGTTTGTTTTTTTCCACATAGACTTCATAGATTTGATACTGCTGACTTGATAGACCATTGATGCTTGAGACTGAAAGCAACCAAATTGTCTATGAAGTATTCCAAATATAAACTTTTGTGGGTTCTTGCTTTTGGGACGAAATGAAATAAGTTGCTTGTCATAGTTGCTCCTGTCCTTTGCTTATGTCGGAATATGACATGAAAACAAGTAGAACATATAATGAAAGATGAAAAAGCAACTAAAAAAAAAAAAAACTGCCTCTCTTTCTCTCTCTTTGCTAGATAAATAAAGTGTAAATTTATCTTTTATAAGTAATAAGAATTCTATACGCAGCAGGTGTACATTTATAAGTCTCCACAAGAGGTTTTGATTTAAAATTTTGGAGAGCAATGAAGTGTGATGGTCTTTTGTTAGTACTACATTATACTGCTAATTAGGTCTCTGTTTTTTTTATTTTTGAATACCTATTTAGGTCTCTGTTAGGGCTGACTCAAGATTCTAATTTTTTTCTTCTTATTGTGGGCCAAAAGTTTTCTAATGATGTTCTTGCTTACATATTCCTGATTTTTGCATCCGAGTTAATTAAATTATGTGGTTTACTTGAGGATGATATTTCTGTCTGTGCAGAGAGGAGATAAATAGCAGGAATTTGTATCAGCATAGAAAAGAAAACAATCTCGAGGTGATAGTTACAAACGGGCATTGATGTGGTTATGGAACTGATTGTCAAGAGCTCCTTCAACCCCCCATTTGCGAAGAGAAGTTGAAAGTGAGACCATGTCCATCGTCTTTGCTTTTCTGGTATTGGGCCTCCTAAGTCAGCTGATAACCAAATACATGGTCGACAGTCCTTCCTTTTGACGGTGGAAATCAATATCGTTATAAGCTTTTGCTGTGCCAAATACATAGGTGTAATATAGCAATTTGTCCTTTGTACATGCAACTTTCGGTTGCAATTCATATCACAAGTAAAATTTGATTGAAAAGAATAGGAAGCAAATGATAAATGTCGGACGTGAAAGGCGTGTCCAAGATAGTCCTACTACAGTGTATGCCGGAAAATGTTACATTTTCTTCTCTTGTCTTTTTTTTATTATTCTATTTTTTAAAATCACCATTGGATCTGTGGTTTTCATGTATGTTCACACATGGGGACTATAGATCTAATGGTAATTTTAAAAAATAGAAGGAGAAAAATATAGGTAAATGCTATAGCATTTTCCGTGTATGCCTATATATTGGACTAGAGGATCGCGTAGTGCCGAGGTTCATTACAAGGCCCGTTTAATTACTTTCGAATTCAGGATGTATGACATTCTTCCCATATTAACAATGTATATCATGGTTGTGTTGTATGCAACTCACTTTTCAAAAGAAGGCTACAAAGCCTACAATCACACGGTGTTTTCCCTACACTCTTCTAAAATGTTCAATAGCTAAGAGCATTAGCAGCAGCTTTTTTTAAACTTTTCTTTAATGTAACGAACAAAATTGTTTTTTAGTTTCCTATATAAATGCACTCCACAGCAGCTTCTTTTCATCTTTCTCTATATGAATTAAATATAATTTAAATTAAATGCTAGAAGAAAGAGAGAGGAAAGAGAAATCATTTAAATATTGTTTTAAACAAATGGTAGAGAAAAGAGAGAGGAGAGAGAAAGTTGTTTATATTAAAATAATGCCAAGGGAACCACTGGTGAAGGAAACCAAAAGTGGTTCTTTTAGTGTTACTATAGTTTAGGGAACACTTACGGAAGCTGCTGCAGGAACTTTTTTGTGTTTTTTTAACAGTTTTTCCTATACTAGGGAATTGAATGAGATTTAAGAGAAACTGCTGCTAATACTCTAATGAGAGGTAGCCATTCTCAGCGCTTGCTTTAGTACTAGTACAAACATTGCGATAAGCCGATTGTGGACTGTTTGTACAAGTTTGTTACCACTTATGACCTAATCAACTCTAATGGATACATTCACACGGCTGATCCCTTGGATCTGTCTGCAAGTGTGCCTCTACATGGGTTTGCCTAAAACGTTGCAAATTTATGTATCTTAATTCAACCTATTTAATTGAACGGTTGGACTTTCGACTCTAACTCATTAATTTTGTGTTGAATTTACAGATCGTATTAAAAATTATCATTCTTAGATGTCGCATTAGAGTCATGTTGAGATATGAGTATAAAACTATATAGAAAATTGGTCATAATCCGACTTATTAAACGGATTAGATCCAGTAATCATAATATACTAATTTCGTGTTGAGTTCGTATTAAGTTTGTAAGTCATGTAAAAAATTATCTTTCTTATATCTAAAACACGACTAGCAGATGCAAATAATTATATAAAATCATTGCTCTAGTTTCCAATTTCACGGGGGAGATGGGACTATGCCAAGGTAAAATGCGTAACAATTAAATATCATTACACCATCTTTGCGACTTTACGAAGCTCGTCTGCGCGTCAGGAGTGCACAGCATTTTTCATATGAACATGCTCTTGCTTGCTTCTCTATCATGCACAAAGTTCATGCAAGCACATCAATTACCTTGCTTAAGGTTCGAGAAAAAGGACAATATAGTAAGAAAAGAAATATATCTCTTAGCAAGGTTTGGATGACAATGTCACTTATAAAAATCAAAGAATGGAAGAGGTATATGGATCACCAAGTAAAATGCCCATATATGTATATATATAGAGAAGTAAACATTTCTACTTTTCCCAAAGAAAAATAGAAAAAGAGAAATTTACATCTGAGGTCCAAGCGGCAGCCTACTCATAATGTGTTGGTATACTGATGTGCCATTGGACAGGTTCAGACCAGGTTCAGACATAGGCTCCGCCTTCGGTTCTCCTTTTGGCAAAATGAAACCTGTTTCATTCACCTGCCGTTGCTGTGCCAAGTATGGATGAACGTGCATAACAGGAAGCTTGGGTTGGCCAGGACCCAACCCAGCCATTGCTAGATTGGCCAGGCCTGGCTGATTCATTCCAAAAGAGAAGCCATGGGAAGGCGCCAGCTGCTGCCTCCCAGGAAAGCTGAATGAACCTAGCGAAGCAGGCCTTTCAAACCTTCCCATGTTGGTGTGAACTTGTGATGGCTCAGGCCTATGAACATGAGTTTGAACGGCGGCAGCGGCAGATGCCTGGGCAGCTACTGTGCCAGAGGTTCCAGAATTGACATGACTGCTGTTGCGAGCAGCAGGAACATCATGGTTATGCTTTCCCTCATATGTGGTGATTACCGACTTAAGATCATGCGACGCCCTCTCCACATGCTTCCTTACTGTGCAACCTGCACTGGTGCACTTGTAGTAACTCCTGCATAAACAAGTTGTCCCCATTTTCAGTTTGGCAACAAGTGTAATTACGAGGACAAAAGAGAAGATAAACTTCACGGTGATTATTATAGAAACCTTGGATTAGGATTTCCTTTTACAACTTTCTGCCCATACTTGCGCCAACGATATCCATCATCAAGGATATCCACCTCACTGGTTGTCTGGACCACGACTCTAGGTTCACGAATAGCTCTAGTGGCTCCACTCATTTCCGTTGCATAAGCTTCAATTTTCCTGGAATATGAAACAACAAACAGACATTCTCATGGTGACCTCAATATCTAAAACAAGATATCAATCACAAAATGACAGAACTATGTTGTAACCTTCTCTTAGATTCGGATTCATCTCCTTCACCATCATAACCCAATGATACACTGCCATGTGTCCCCCGGTCATCTTCATCTTCGTCATTGGAAAAAGTAAATGATGCATCCACAGCATCACCTGATTCAAAGTTGGTGCCATTCTGACCCTGCATAGAGGCTGGCTGGTTGCAGTACTCAGGGCCCACAGATGCCGACGATGTCACCTCAAGGTTGTCATGCCTCCAATCAGAAGCCCCGGCAACATTTCCCTTTTGTGTACTAGCCCAAACTGGATCACCATCAGTACCACCCTGCAGTCCAGCTTGTTCAGGGATGTCTAGTTGCATGTCCACAAGTGGGTTAGCAGATCCAATGGCTGATCGCCGATTCGGAGGAGGTTTAGGATGGTTATGGGCCCCCTTGTAGATGATCTCTGTTATGTGGCCCTCATGAGATCGTTCTACTTTCTTTTTAACTGGACAATTTGAATTTGTGCACTTGTAATAACTTCGTGGATACTCACTTCCTTTTACTTGTTTTTGTCCATATTTTCTCCAATTATACCCATCCTCAGACTGTGCACCACCACCACCACCTGCAGCCATGGAATCTCCACTGCCTCTTTGATCTCCCTCTTCATCTGGTTGCTCATCCAATGGTGGAGAATGTTCAGTGCTGCCACCAACAGCATCATAGGCTCTTTGATCTGCCAAGACAGTGTTAGCCCCATTATCCTTTTCAGTACATGATCGGGAAAAGTCTGCCTGAGGAGGGAGGCTGCTTCTATTCTGTGTTTGAACTTTGGTAGGTTCTACACTTTGAAGAGAATTCTCTGACTGAACAGAAACCTCGATGCTTGGAAAGGATTGTTGAGGAAGAGTGGTTGGAGTCATCTGTACAAGGCAAGTATTAGTTATTAGAAAGACGAGAATTAATTGCTAGTCACTCCCCAGCCAATCAGCCATCATCCAGTGCAGAAGACTTGTGAGTACTTGAGTAATAGCATGAATAATAACCAACATATTTGCATGCATGCATTAAGAGTTGGTGTTTGTGTTCTAAATTGAAAAGGTATATTTTGAAAATGAGAAGTCCAATAAATAGAATTCCTATAGTTCAATTACTTTGCTTGAAGCGCCAAAAAAGAAAGAGGAGCCCGGTTCTGCAACAGGTCTGAAAGCAAATGATGTGGTATTGATATCTTCAAAGAGATCATCTTTACTTCTATCAGGGGCCTCTGAGATCAATGTCATACTTCTACAGTCACCATTTGGGATGAATGGGAATTTTCCGGTTGTTGGAGATGGCTGCGCCTGCAGTGCGCAACAGATTCAGAGTGCAATTCAGTATATGGAAAAAAAATAAATCAACAAAACTATTATTCTACTTTTAATGTAAGGATTTGGCAATTACCAACTCTCAATCTGCAGCAAAACTCATATTAACTAAAGCAAAGACATTAAACAGGCATTCATAGCAACCATTGTTTTGAATCTGCCTGTAGTATTGCAAAAAATAGCAATTTGGCAAAGTTGGCCTTGATATTCAAAACTCATGTTAACCCGTTTTCTAAAGATCAACCCTTAGTTTTTCAATTTTCTTTTCTGTCTCGTTTAATCTGTTAGGAATATTTAAGCTATACTAATCTTGTTTCAAAAAGTAGATGAACATCATCAAAATAGCTATCTCTTAATCTTAACATTAATCAAAATTCTTGTTACCCAGTAAGAAAGGAAAATAAAACAAATGCGTAGTAGCATAGCTCGTAAAAAGTGTATATATAACTATAAGCAGTATGTTTCCAACTCATTCTAAGCAAATGAGGATATACCTCTAGAGCTTGATACTATCTCCTCATACTCCATACACTATCAGCAAGAAAAGGAACCAAACAGTGAAAAAGGATTTTTAAGATTTTGAAGCTTACCAGTGAATTGGAAAGGAAAACAGGAGAATCTAGCAGCGTAGTGGGACTGAGACCAGGAGGTATTGTTAAGTAAGGAGACCGAATGTCAGAATTGGATGACATGTCAGCTGATCTAATGCCTTGTGTATTCAACCTGGGAGCGTTGAATCCAGCTCTGGCTGCCATTCTTTCCACAAGACCGGCACGTGAGCTCGACTTATGCTCAGAAAATGAATCTAAGTCGGTGAATTTGTCAAAAGAAAGACTGCTTTGTGTCCCATTGTTGTTTACGTTGGTGTTTCCTGACAACATTGGCTCTGGAGGTCCCAGAAAGAGGTCCTCAGTTGTATTACTGGAGGGAGGTTCTGAGAGTGGTCGGGACCCAATATCGTCACCTAACATTGCAGAGAAAAAGGTTCTTGTGTTTGGAGTAGGAGGCACCCAATCCCCAATTATAGCAGCATTATCGTCAATCCCAGCCATAACAAAATTCGAGGGGTGGAATTCCCTGAAACACAGTTCAAACAATTTAGCCCATTTGTTGTAAAAATAACATGAACAAAAGTGAAGTCAAATGAAGAAATGGGCTTTATAGAAGTTCAGGCTAATTGCATAGAAGATGAAAAGGGAAAAAGAAGGTATGGAATCATTATATGGAATCTAAGAAAGCAAAAACGACCACTTTCCAGGAAAAATCACACGCAAGAGTTTTTTTTTTTTTTTCCTTGGAAGACTGGAGATTATAAAACAACATTCTCAGAGAAAAGTATAATCCGTAAAAAAAAAAAACATCAACCACAAATCATAAGCATAATTATCAAAGGAGGGGGAAATTTTGCATCTTTGTCTTCCAGTTTTCAGTTGGCAAAAGGTAAGGGGTAAAAACATAAAAATTATGCCAAAATTTGATGAATAAAAGCCCAATCTAGTAGATCCTAAAGCGCATCAAAGATCTAATAAGAAAGTCACAAAATTCACCAACACAGACAAGAAATGAAGAGGAAGGAACCTTACAATTGCGGGGGGGGGGGAGATAGAGATATTGATGTCGGAAGATGAGATTAAAAAAAAAAAAAATCCAAATGAGAGACGCGCACAAAAGGAAAACCCAAGAAAGAGAATGGATGAGTAAATGATTACCAGAGTATTGATTATGGAGTCAAAAGGGTAAGACGATGGTAGTATGTCTCTGTGAAGGAGACCAGCACACCACCACGTCCACCACTACAGAGACTCGGCCACCCAACCACCTTGACCTGACCAGATGACCCTCACTCTCACCCCACCCCCCACAACTCAGTCCTATTTTTCTATCTTTCAATTCAAATGGGAGAAAACATCTTCCACCTTCCCATCATTTTCCTCGCTTTGTCTCTCGCTCTCTGATTTTTAGCCCAAATTCATAATCATGATGTTCTTTCAGAATAACTACAAAAACAAAACAGAAACAAAAAATAATATTATATATTTTTTTTACTATTATTATTATTATTAAAAGATGGAGAAAAAACAAAAGAGAGAGAGAGAGAGAGAGAGAGTTGGGAGGGAAAAGGGTGTAAATTCCAGTGGTGGTGGACCGGAAAATGGATGGAATCTTTGAAAGAACAAAAAGAGAGAAAGAGAGAAAGAGAAAAAGCTCAAGGATTTCTCCACCTCCGCTGCCGCTTTGATTGATTGTTACATTCCCAATTATTATTCCCTCTTTTTGGACTGGGCTTCGGCCCTTCTCTCAGGCCTCTCTCACTCTTCTCTTCTGCACTTCGGCCTAAATCACGTCTTCCTCTTTTCTTTTTGTTTTTTCAATTTTGGAGAATATGTGTAATGCTTGCTGGGGTGTCAAAACTCGAAAAAAAACTCTATCAGAGACGCATGCCTGCCCAACACGTGTACCCTCCAAATGTGAGGATGGTTACAACCACCTTTTTGCTTCTATTAGCCGCCCCCCCGCCCACGCCCCTTCACAACTTGTGTACCTTCTTTTTGGTTTTTACCTTTTTTCGTTACGCTTTTCCTCCTATTCTTATATATTTCTCCTCCCTATTTTGGAACTCCACAATTTAACATAATTGACCAAACGTAACAATAACCAGTTGGCCTCTACGGCTCCAGTTATTGCGCGCAATACCTACTTTTTTTTTTTCTTTTTTGGGTCACTCATGGACCCTATGACTTCAATTACTAAAGCTTCCATCCATCCATTTTTAAATATTGTGAAAGCAACACAAACATGCATGATCAAACATTGCCTGAGCATTTGGGGAGGTAGGGCTGGTGATTCATATTCATCTATGAGACCGTAAAGGTCAATTTAATTCGACTCATTTAATTAAACGGGTCAAACTTTATAATCATAATTCATTAATTTCGTGTTAAATAGTTTGAATTATGTCAAACTATGAATATAAGATTATTTAATTAAATAAATCAAATACCAGCATTTGAATTTGCTAATTTGGTATGTATACAAATTGCTAACCCTGGGAAGGGGACGCTAAGACAGTTTTGCATAATAGATAATCGAAACCTCAATGTTCGCACTACTTAACACATGAGAGAGAGAGAATGAATGAAGGTGTTATAAAAGATGGTCTAACTTGAGGAAAATGTTAAATTAGAAAGGACAAGATATGTAGTACTTTTCGATTTTTTTATTTTATTTTTATATATAATACATTTTGTTAAACTAGTTGTTTGGAATCACGATAGATTGTGGCGGTGAGATAATTTATTTACTAGCTTATATTATGTAATAAGGAATAGAGTTTAGGAACAGCGGGTGGATAATGAACTTGTTATCGTTACTCCTTTATTATATCTAACTTCGTTTGTGTAAAGAGGATCCAAATCTACTCTAATCAAATAATGCCAAGTGGACCTTCATTCTAATCTCTTCCTTTGTTGTATTATGATCAATACAACAAATAAAAATGTATTTGGAATTAAGAATAAAATGCAACTTATATCATTTACAGAAGTGAGCCTAGCCATGTACTATTCACCTTAATTGGTAGTCATGGTAATATCTTCGGACAATTCACTTTGTCGTAAAAGATATACACAAAGTATTAATGTTACTATTCACACTTATTTATCACGCTTATTTTATATCGATTGATGTTGTGTGTTTTACCTAATTTTTCTTGTTAATCACTTAAAACATATCACATTAACTAATATAAAAAATAATTGTGAATAAATGGTCAAGCCTATCTAACTTTTCAAGAATATATACCAAGTCAGTATGTTGTTGTAGTTGCAATTTTGTGAAATTGTTGGATTGGTGAAGGGTCTCCAACACGCACATAGAGAGAGCAATAATATATGGGACGTGTGTCTCTCAGAAAGCAGGCAATAATTTTGGTGTTCAACTGTTAAATTCTCCTTGATTTACGACCCCAAACTAGTATTTATTAGAGTTTCTTTTGAAACTTGGTACGCCTAACTCCATTATATCACAAGACTTGTAAAGTAGTAGTGATTATATGGGGATATTAACAACCCTTCTTATCATCATTAATCACGTTGAATTGAGAAAGCTGGGTGGACTTAGTCAAATAAATAAGAGAGGGAAATGATGAACACAAAAATTATATATATTATATATATATATATATATATATATAGAAGAGAAGAGAGAGAGAGAGAGGAGAGAGAGAGAGAGAGAAATGCAATTTAGTATTTTTAAATAACATTTTTTTTAGTATTATTTTTTATTTTTTTTAAAAAAGTGAATCTAAATTTTTTACTCGAACAAAAATGCTATGCTAAGAAGAACACTAATTACTTGGTAACATTTATAGTATGAAGGAGGAATAGAATTGCGCCCCTACCCCCCCCCCCAACCACCCAAAAAAAAAGAAAAAAGAAAAAGAAAGAGGGGGAGGATTCAGCCAAAAACTGGCACAAGAGGAGAGCCGGGGGGACAGATGGAAATTTTGTTTGGATGCGGTGAGAAAGTGCCAAATGAAAGGATGACGCAATATCTTGACCCCGAAACCCCACGGGCCACGACACCACACCGCAAAAAAGAAGTGTAAATTTCAATATATATCATTTTCACAGCTAACAAAACACCACCGGGGTCTTCCATTTATGTCACACAGACTTTTATATGCATTTCTTAAATTAATTATTAGACAGACATGGCCCAGTAACAGTTTCACCTCCCCCCCCCCCAAACACCCAGTCAAAAAAGATAATTTGACCAAGTCTTTGTCTCATTCCCGCTCTCTCTCCTCACAGTCACAGCGCTGTTACCAATGTTCTATCAAAACCATACACCAAAGCCCACATAAAACTTAACAAAAAACCAAAAAAAGGAATACTGCAACCAAAAGGAAGGAAAAGGGTACATACTACATAGTAACATACTATACGTACAAATAAATTGAAAGAATGGCGTTAAAGTTGAACCCTGAAAAGACGGAGACACAAACAAATGGACTGTTTCAGTCTTCCAATCCAACGACTTCTGGGGTTGGGGAACTCTTTTTTGGACTTCAATTCCCTTCCAGAATGGTCCCACCCTCTCTCCTAACATGTCAAGGCCCTGGCCTATTGAGAGTACGACTCTTGGGCCAAGAATGTCAGGAGCCCATGTAGGCTCTCGAAAGTCTAGAAACTTGCACTTTCTTTGGATTTTTACAGGCCCACGGAACCCCTTTGCCTGTTACCATTTGTTTGTTGGGAGATCAACAAAGGGATTGTTATTCGTAGGAAGGAAATGAAGTATATGGGCGCTTCTTTCCTTTTCCTTAATAGAGTGCCAAAAACCCTCTCCGATGCAGTTTTTGGCTCAGACAGACAGTAATCTAGATCCAGAAGCCAGATCGACCCTCCATCTTGGGGAGCACATTCTGAACCCCCTTCAAGTACTATGGATGTGGCACACTTGCATCCCTTTGATTGATTGAGCTTTGTACAAAAATTTGATACAAATGATAATGATATATAGCCGTATAACCCCTGGGGTTCACCAAAATGCACAAGGTATACCAGCGTATGGAGTAATGCACAAGGTATACCAACTGGTCTACAACTCTTTTACAACTTACTTATCCAACGTTCCACTTCGGATTCCATTTCACCCGGGAATCACTATTTAGTGTTTACATTTCATGTAGTAGAAAATCCAAATGGAGCCTGGAGTGACAAATTTGTAATGGGGATATACCGACAAGAAAATCTGTTCATATCCCAGGAAGATCCATCACACATGGGAAAATAGAAACGCACTGTATGCGCCTACATATATAAATCTCTACCTGGCTCACCATAAAAAGCTTTATCCTGCTTTAACTTTTAAGCCCCAATGATATAGACAAGATACAAAAAATCCAACACAAAAAGAAGGATTAGAATAACAAAAGTCACATGCTTTATCATCATTACCAAGGGCCACAAATTTGCTATTAAGTTCAAAACCATACATTAAAAGTCTCATAACAATCATGGTTAACAGGTTAAGCTCAAACCACCCCAGTCCAAACAGCTCTCTTTTCATTATTTGCCATCACATTCACAGCTACTCAAATATGAAGTAGGCCAAGAAATTCAATAACCAAAAAGAACATAGATTAAAATTGCTTAGATATTGCCTCTGAAAAATGCACAATATCCCAGACTTGAGAGGGAAGAAACACAGACAAAACTTCAAATCCAAAATGAACAACATAATGCATGAACGTGCAAATGATGACATATTTGATAATGAAGATTTGACTAAATGACTGGAGCCTACAATTCTAGGACATAATGAAAAACCAAGCAACATTTGACTTGCGAAAAGCATATCAGACCATAGCGTATTGTTAACATGCAATTATTGCAATATCTAACGGAAATGTATATTCTTCTATGGTCAGATTCTCACCGATAGCACCACAAGTGGGTTACCTTATCTACGAGAGAAGCACAAGAATCTAAAGTACAAAATATAAACAATAGAATCAATGGCATGATTTTGTTTTAAAAGGGCTTCCATAGCTCTTGAGACCAAGTTCCTATTGGAAAGTTAAAATCAATGGCACCTGTTAATTTATAGCATTGGAAATGTTGAGATAGAACATCTAACTAATCTGGATCAGAAAGCTTAAAAACTTCAATGAATACTTGAATCCATTTACGCAGATTCAAACATATAAACAAGCCGTCTGTGATTTTACCAAACTCTATTTTTTCACTCTTAGATTCTCATAGCCACATCATATTTAGTAGCATAGATCCTGTACTTTATGGCCAGAGTGATCATTAACAGATTCAACATATAATTAATCATTAAACCAAGACGATAAGTCGTCAAAAACCAATGCTGAACAAATTGGCTATGAGCATGGTTAAAATCTTAAGAGAAACAGAAGGGAATGGTGGTTGTACTTCCAGATCTCAAGCTCCCATTTTTTGTATTACTAACGTGGTGCAAACCAATGGGGAAGATCAGGGAAATAAAAGAACTCTTAATATGAAATGGTTATTAAACACGAACAAGTTCCCCGCAACGCCGACCCTCGGAGTTCGATTAACACTTTGTCAGTTGGGTTGTTCAAATCACAAAACATATGAAACAAGATAAATATGCTCTCTCATGTGATTTGCTTTAGGGTCATGAGAAACAACAATCATTGAGGGAATGACTTTAGGTTGTTTCATGCACAAGATCACATTAACTCAGTGGCAGAAGAAGAAGAAGAAAGGTTTCCGGACATACACACACATAGACATGCATGCACACACGGAGATCAATTTTAAAATTTCATTCTAATCTGCATTCAATATCTACATGTTTAATCTTCCTCTTCCCACAAAATGCCAGTTGATAGCCTTTGCAAAACCCTTTTTTTGTTTGGTTGGGTCAACATAGGCAAATCCTTCTAGATATTGTACTACTCAAAATAGTAACACATTAGTACTGAAAATTGTTAAATGAGAACAAATGTAACTTCTAGAAATTTTAAAGGCTCCTAAAGTGAATTCCTATTACCAAGTGTCATGCCATCTGCTAGTAATACCCAGCCAAATTGTACCTATACACTGGCATCATGTAAATGGTAACAATAACTGAGAAGCTGGTGGTCTAACACAATAAGGATATTAGCTGTTCAGTGTTGCCATGTTTCCAGCATATTAAATAAACTATGTAATCAACAAACAAATGCAGCAACCTATTACCAATGCAAAAATATCTACAAAAATTGACTTACACTTACTAAAAGAGGCCAATTTGTGCAGATCCTATGAATAAAAGAAACCGTGAACTGCGTAGAGTGGGAGGTGACACTCATTGCAGGGCCTGAACTCACTTAAACCCACAGCTTTCCTTCTGCCATGAAACTCCTCCTCCTCCAAGCTCCCAACTCAGACCTATAACAATCACAACTTTGAAATTCATAACCGTTCCACTGCTTCAGTATACTCTCAAGGACACAGCCATGCAAAAGCTGTAGTTTCAGTTCACTTCATCTCCCAGCTGAGCTGTAGCTTGATGGATGAAGGCCATCCTAGAGGCCTCACAAGCAATATTGGAAATTCACTGTAATGCTTTGGGGTGGGTTGAAGGTTTCATGTTGATTCAGGAAGACAAAAGATTAAACAGCAAATAGTTAGAGTGGAGGTCACAAATCTCAATTGAAAAATATACATTTTATGAATTATATTTTGAGACAATTGCAGAAAACATTTCTGTAAATTAAATAATTATCAGAATCATCAGAATCATAAGATAAACAAGATCTAAATTGCACAACTATGATTTCAATTTCCCAACAATGCCAGTGCTACAACTTTACAAATCTCTCTTCTAAAATTCCAGCTTTCTATAAACAACAATAACTGAAAATTATGACAAACTGAGTACATCCGTACCAAAACTGTGACAGAAATAGAAAAAGCAAAGGCAAAGGAACAAAGTTTTGAAGTCTTCAGCAGTAGATGTGATGCTCAAAGGGAACAAAAAAATAAGCTACCAATTTTTGACTGACTGCAAGGCTCCTTTACTTTGTTCTCCCTTTAGTTTTCCTTCCAGTTCTCTGTCTCATTCAGTGTTCTATTATATACAGTGTACAGGAATTAAATCCATCTCCAATTTCAGAGGTTTACATCACTGTTACCACATCTGTATAGCCATGGCCCAGTCACATTCAGGCCTGCAAGAAACTTCTTTTAGTCCAATCAGGGTTGAACCGTCATGAACTAAGGTTCCTTTTCTCGTGATTCCTCAATAACAGGGTCTTTCAATGAGAAGTCATCGAGAATATCACTTTCTGTATCAACCTGAAGCTCTTTAAACATTGCCATCACCTGAATCATGGTTGGCCGCCGGAATGGCTTGTCATCTAGGCATTCAAAAGCAATCCTCAGATACTGGAACAGTTCAGCTTCACCAGATTTCTGTGTCATCAACTCAGGGTCAAGTATCTCATTACTTCTTTTCTCCCTCTGAAGCTGCTTTGCCCATCCAACAAGGTTGTTGTCATCACCAAACTGGGATGGGTCTATCGGCTTCTTGCCTGATATAAGCTCTAGCAGTATGACACCATAACTGTAGACATCTCCTTTTGTTGTGCACCTGAAACTTTGGTAGTACTCAGGGGGTACATAACCTGGTGTTCCCGCAAGGGTGCTCACACTGAGATGAGTGTCAAGAGCATTCACCAGCCTTGCCATGCCAAAATCAGAAACTCGGGCTTCAAAATTCTCATCTAGAAGAACATTGCTAGACTTCATGTCCCGGTGGATAATGTGAGGTAGGCAACTGTGGTGAAGGAATGCAAGACCTCTAGCAGCCCCTACGGCAATCTTCTTTCTAGCTGCCCAATCAAGCTTTGAGCCCCCGCCTTTGGCCCTGTCATGAAGAACTGCCTCCAGACTCCCCCATTTCATGTACTCATACACAAGAAGCCTCTCTTCTCCAATCTTGCAGTAACCCAGCAAAGGAACCAGGTTTCGGTGCTTGATCTTCCCGATAGTTTCCATCTCTGCCATAAACTCCCTGTCTCCCTGACCAGTGACATGAATAAGCTTCTTAATTGCAACAACACAGCCATCTTTCAATTGAGCCTTGTAGACCTCACCAAACCCTCCAGAACCTATCAAGCTTTCAGCGCTGAAACCATTTGTAGCTTCGAGTAGATGGGCAAAGGTCAGCTTCCGCAGAGGTTTTTCAAAAGTAGCAACATTGATACTCAGGGGCTCAGGAACACTGGAAAGTTTCCAGCTGCTGCTACCTGAAGTTGGAAGACTTTCAATGTATTTCTCTCTCTCTTCCTCCTTCTGCTGGTACTTTCTCACTCGGAAAAGGGCAAATGTAAGTCCAATGATAGACAAAAGGAAGAATGTGATGCCAATGACCATCCCTGCTGTCATTGACTGCTTCTTCCTCCGAGCGGAAACACCTGCTGATTGGCTTCCAGAGCCACAACGGGGCAAGGGTACCCCACAAAGGCCAGAGTTGTTCTCATACCTGGATGCTGGGAAAGTGGTCAGCTGCCCTCCGGAAGGGATTGGGCCAGTGAGGTTGTTATTTGACACATCAAGGTCACTAAGAAAAGAGAGAGTCCCTAACGACCCTGGGACAAATCCTTGAAGACTATTGTGAGAGAGATCCAGAACTCCAATCGCTTTCAGACCTCCCAAGCTGTCAGGAATATTTCCAGTTAGGCTGTTGTGTCCCAAATTCAATACTTGCAAATAGTTCATTGAACCAAGGTTTCCAGGAATAGTTCCTGACAAGGAATTGTAGGCGAGATCAAGATAGATCATGCTGCCATTGTAGGAGAATGTATAAACTGTCATGCCGGAGTAGATTCTGGTTGATGGGCACGAGTGAACCATAGGAAAACTTTCCAGCCTCTCTGCTCGCATCCCCTCAAATTCAACTAGTCCTCCAGCACCCCTGCAAGCTGTCCCACCCTCATTTCTCACAAATGCAAACTGCTTCCCAGAAACCCTTCCAGGAATGACAAGTCCAGCTTCGTTGGCAAGCTCGGACGGGATAGCACCAGACAGCTCATTGCTGTTTAAATCAAGCCAGATTAGGCTCTGACACTTGCCAAGCTCTGGTGGGATCTGTCCCGTTAGAGAATTGTTTCCCAATTGGAGGATAGCAAGGTTAAGGAGGTTCCCAATACCAGCAGGTATATTTCCATTGAGCCGGTTGCTGGCAAGCGACACCCATATCATGTTGGTGCACTTGCCAATAGACTCTGGAATAGTTCCACTGATGAGATTGTTGTTGAGAATCAGGGTCTCCAAGTTTCCTCCATCTATACAAATCCCTTCTGGGATTTCACCGGTAAGGTTGTTTGCCCACATAACCAAGTCAGAAAGATTTGGCAAGGTCCAAATTTCCGAGGGAATTGGGCCGCTCAGGTTGTTGAAACTAAGATCAATTGCCTTCAGGTTCTTGCAGTTTCCAAGCTCCGAGGGCACTGTCCCAGAGAGGAAATTGTCGGCTAGAAGTATCTTTTCCAGAGGTGGGTGGATTGGCAAGGAGCAGAACCCAGCCGGAACCTTCCCTGCAAATGAATTGGAACTGAGGTCGAGCACTTGAAGCTGAGTACAGTTGGTCAAGGACAGTGGCACAGGACCAGTTATGTTGTTAAATGGTACATAGAGATATCTCAGACTTTGGAGTTTACTCACAACTCTAATCAGGAAATCTCCAGAAAGTTGATTGCTCCCGAGGTTGAGACTACGCAAAGAGGAGCAGGACGCAAAAGTCCAAGGCAACCCGCCAGAGAGTTCGTTTGCAGAGAGATCAAGCTCCTGGAGTGTCCCACATGACAGTCCCAATTCCGACGGGATCTCACCAGAAAACTGATTATGGGCCAGAGATAGTTGCTTTAGTCTCTTGAAATTTCCCAGCAAGGCACCCGGTATCTTGGAGCCCAGCAGATTGTGGGAAAGGTTAAGCGTCTCCAGAAGTTGGCAGTCTTGTAGGCTCAACGGGAAGTTGTCGCCAGAGAGGGCGTTGTTAGCCAGAAAGAGTGAAGTGAGGTTGGGGCAGCGGCCGAAATCAAGGGTCGAGAAGCTGCCAGAGAAATTGTTGTGGGAGAGATCCAGATAGACAAGAGAAGCAGGTGAGTCGCTCACGAAGCGAGGGGGTATCTCCGCAGACAAGAGATTGTAGGAGAGGTCAAGAACAGAGAGATCTTTGCAAGGCAAGAGAGTAAGAGAGCCGAGTGTTCCAGTGAGCTTGTTGTCCGAGAAATTGAGTAAATTCAAGTTCTGGCAGTTGGAGAGAGAATAGTTAAGGAGGGACGAATCGGAAATGCGATTGCGAGAAAGATCAAGCTGCAGCAGAGAAGGACCGAAGCGGAGAGTGGCCCCGTGGATGGAGTTCCGAGAGAGATTGAGGTAAGCAAGTCGATTACAAGGAGAGAGCAGCAGGAAAGGGCCGGACAAGTTGTTGGAGGACAAGTCCAGAGTAAGGAGGCTGGTGCAGGAGGAGGAGGAGGAGGAGGAGG
This sequence comes from Betula pendula, assembly GCA_900184695.1. Lineage (NCBI taxonomy): Eukaryota > Viridiplantae > Streptophyta > Magnoliopsida > Fagales > Betulaceae > Betula > Betula pendula. Next base: position 342,525 of record FXXK01000668.1, read on the forward strand.
AGCCACTGACGGTGAGATTGCCGGTGGAGAATGAATTGCCTTGCAAATATAGATGCTGGAGAGTGGGCAAGGCTGTGAGAAGGGGAAGGCGTAGGCTACCAATGAGGCCGGCGTTACTGAGATTCAAGGCGGTAACTTGGCCATCAGGAGAGCAAGAGACGGCTTGCCATGAGCACGGATCACCATCATGGCTCCAATCCGCTAAGAAACCCTTGGGATCAGACTGAACAGAGGATTGCTTGAAGGCCATCAAAAGTCCCACGGCATCATTATCACCATGATCGCTTTGTTGTTGCTGTTGAAGAGACAAATCTCTGGCGCCTGACGCCATAATTACAAGGTGAAAGAGAAGGAGCAGCAACAACAAGAACCCCATGATGCCTTGTCCCGATGACATTGGTACCCTCCATTCCGTCTTCATTTTACGAATAGATTACCAAACAAAAAAGGAATTTCCTATCTTCGTGTTCTCCTCAACGTTTTGGGACTCGGGTGCAGAATGGATCCCTGAGATCTCTTCCCCCTCTCCTTTTTTTTTTTTTTTTTTTTTGTTTTATTTTTTTATCTACATCTTCCAAGTAACAATCTTCTTTACTTTCATTTTCAGATCTGTGCTAAACCTACTCCTTTGCTGCCTTTGGATCCTTCCAGATGAATTAAAGCTGAAATATATTTTCATTAACAAAAAAAAAAGTCAGACAAAATTTTGGAGGAAATCACTACCAAAGATAGACACGGAAGTGCTTGTCATAATGGGAATACTAGCTAATAGCAATAACAACAGAAGTAGAGAAAACAAGAATAATTTAGAGAGAAAGAGAATGAGCCAAACATGAAAAGAATTAAAGAAGATAGCTACAAGCAGGTAGAGTTGGTTAAGGAAGGTGGCGAAGATACCTTAAGAGTGACAGACTTGAGAGTACGATGTTCAGAAATGTCGGCCGTGACAGAAACTCAAGTCTGTCATATCTGGATTCCCATAAGACTCCAGGAGAGAGATATTACCCATGAAATGAAAAGAAAGCTCTTTTGTCTTACAGTTACAGTAAAAATTTAGAGCGACTGCAGAACCCCACTACCATTACCCAGAGCTCTTTGCCAGAAATTCCGGTTCGGACCCACGACTGTGCCTGTAGTGGGATCTGCTGCTTCACAGGTCTGCACCGATACGAAGGACCACGGGCAGAAAAAAAATGGTATAAACAAGAAAATAGGAAGAAGAAGAAGAAGAAGAAAGAAGATGAAGATGGAAGTAGATACTGTAGAGGAAGTAAAGTGACACACCCAAACAAGAATAGAATACCAGGACAAGTTGGTGACCTTGAGGCGGCACCAGAGAGAGAGAGAGAGAGAGAGAGAAGTAAATTGTGGGAGTGACGCCCCCAATTTTCGGTCACATTACTTAACTCAAAAATTAAAAAAAATTGGTTCTCATTTTCCGGGTCCAGTCAAACTTTGGATTTGATTCCCTCCCCCCTCCGCAAGGCCGAAACTCTGCTTCTTGGGAGAGATGGATTTCTTGGATGAATAATTAGTTTGTCTAACTTTACTTTCATCTTTCCTCTCTTTTTTTTTTAAAAAATTTTGTGATAATTTACTTTCATCTATCTTGACTACGTTAACTTTTTAGCCAACATCTCGGATTTAACCAGAGTAGCTCCGCTTTTCAAACGTTTCATTTCAAATTAAGTGATACAAATAAAATAGGCGTAAAGTAGTATTACTACTGGTTAACCCTCTCATCTCACAGTTTGAGTCAAGAAATGAGTTGTCCTTTACTACTTACCTAATCAAAATTTGAAAGAAACTTTGCATAATTTACCTCGTTTATCACTCTCAACACTGACTGATAGCATGGGATGATCGTGACACCTCAAGACAATATGACCCAGTGTAGGACCCAAAAAAAAAATGAAAATGAAAAAATACCTAGTACCCTTTCTCACACGTCTACGCCCCAATTTGAACCCAAACAATGCCCACCGTACAAGTTACGTTAACCAAAACTTTCAACGATCCGATTAAGTTAAATCATATATTGTGAAGGTTGATGTGATTTGTGAATTATGGACTATCCGTAAGATATGTACATGCTTCTATGTGAAGTTCTCCACACTCTCAAAATGATTAATCAACGTCGAATGATTTTCTACGTTATTCTTTTGTTTCCCATCACTCCCATCACTATTCAAAAGCCCTTCAATATCAAAGTAGTAAAATACTATGTCAAGTATTTCAAATGCTATAAAGGTTTTTTTATAAATTTCATTTTTACTTAATAACTAATTTTTTGGAGTGTTACAAGAGCGAAATCATAACTTATTCAAGAGAAAGTGCTTATTACAAAAAAAAAAGGACAAAAAATGAACAACAAACATTACTTATTATGAAATGCTGTAAAGGTTTTTTTTTTTTTTTATAAAACTCATTTTTACCTAATAACTAATTTTTTGAAGGCTTCACAAGAGAGAAAATCATTTTAGGTTGCCTATTTTGAACCCATTCAAAAAAGAAATGAGTTGTTTGAGGGGTTACCCAAAAAAAATTAAATTAGAAAGACGCACCACTTTTCGTATTGGCTCCCTTATCTAATGGGGGTATACGAGATGATCCAATGTTAAGAAAAGATGAATATGTGTTAGACTATTTGCATGTTTTGATTTAATTGGTGTTTATTATTATCATTTGATATCAACTGATATATAGTAATACACTAATGTTCTATTATGGTATATTTATAATTTAAAGTAATTTCACATGACATGTATAATTAGTATATAATGTGTCAAGCAAGAGTCTCTTGACATCAATTAATTAGATTGATATGATATACTATTAATTAATTGGACTATAAGTTGATGAGAAATTTATTTGAAATTAGACAAAAACCTATAAGCTAAATTTAAAAGTAATGTGATATACTATATTTTTATTTTACAATTTTCTAATAATATTAACATCACTCGAAATCAACTTGGGATTAATTAAATAATTAGTTAGTTAAAAATATCACGTCAATTTTATTGAATGAATATTAGATAAAATTATAATACATTTCTCTAAATTAAAAGTGCATAAAAAAAAATAGAAATTAAATTTGATTTTTTCTTAAAAAATAATGTGTCGTGGAGAAGTGAATCTGATAAGAGTATGTTGGGAGTCTCTCCTCTAGGCTCTAGCAAAAGTGGTGGGTACTGTATTATTATTATTATTATATTTAGGTTTGAAGTTATTTAAGGAAAGATGATATCAGGCGCGGGGCGCGGGAGTTTGGGGTGTGAAATTAGTTGTCTCATTGTATGCCGGAAATCATGCAAGTGTAGCTGGCTGGGGGTGCATTTCGTCACACGAGCGCATCGTGTTCCTACGAGCCAAAGAGCCAAAGAGCCGCTAGATTCGCAGTGTCCCCCCCTTCCCTAAAAAATTCTCTCCCCCCCTCCCCCCGCAAGGGTATGGAAAATGAGCCCCTTTCCTAATTCCGATACAAACGTGCACAGTGTTGTGCTATTCCTTTTGGCATTTCCAACTTTATCACTTGTATATGTGTGTTAATTAATAGTATTAATTAAAAAGATAATGACATGTTTCACTAGAAAACAGCGGAATCCTCGCAAAGAAACCGGGCTGATTTCTCAACCGTTCCTTTATTTTGTTGAAAACGCTAATGAATAAAGTGCCACCACTCTGCCCCACCTTACACAAAAGCCAAGATTTGTATTAGTGAAAGTCTTCCTCCTCAATGGGACCCGCCTCTTTTTGGCGCACGAGCGTCCCCAATCTACTCTCTGTCTTTTTTCTTTCACCGGGCCCCACTCCATTCTGTGTCACGGGTTCTATCTTGTTCTCTTCTTCTTTTTTTTTTTTCTTTTTCTTCCTTTATACGTAATTACACAATTTAACACAGTGACTTTATTATGTCAAGAGAAGTGCAACACGTATTTTTACGTGCTTATTTTTTTATTTTATGTATTAGATTTTAGATGGGCTACACCGTATATTTCATTTCAATTCTGATTTTTTCTGTTATATTAAAGAGTAAGCACTTAAAAATATATGTATAAGATGGACCTAAAACTCAACTGAAAAATTGATATCGCTCTCTTCTCTCTCCTGATAGAAAGCGAAACATCCTCTGCTGCCCGGGGAGGAGGATTTTTCCTCCTCCCCGATCCCTCTGCTTCCCTTTTCATCTCTTCCCCCCCCTTTCTTGTCTCTTCGGAGAAAAAACTACCCGTCTCTTCGGAGACTCTATCTACCTCTTCGGAGGCTTTTTTTTCTACTTCCTCGGAGGCGCAGCTCCAGCACAGTCTCGGATTCTCTACAAGTTGGCCGGTTCTCATCTCCTCCTCCGTTCATCAGACCAGGAACCCCCCTTGTTGAAGCTTTTGGATCTAGTTTTTTCAAAACTAGATCTACCAACTTCAGGAAGCTCCACCACCACACGTCCACCTTCACCGTGCTCCTGGTCTCCACCGCTTCCTGTCGCCACCAGCCCCGTCGCCATTGGACGCGCACGCGCCGGAGCGTGATTCACACGCGCCTGCGAGATGATCTTACTCGCGGGCGCGTGGCCTGCACGCGCCGACGCGTGGTCTGCGTGTTTCTCCTCGCCCGCCACTTCTGGTCTTCTACGGCGTTTCCCGGACTGCTGCTGTTTTTTACCTGTTTTTTATTTCTGTCATTTTCTGTTTTTGGGCTTAGGTCTTCTGTGTATTTGATGTCTCATCCTGCGTGGGAGACCTATTTTCTTGGAGTGTTTATGTTCTTAACAGTGTACTTTTCCTGCAATCTCCTCATAGAGGTTGCTTCATTTTCCTTAACAGTAGCCACTCTTCTGCTCCTTTTAAGGAGTTGTTGTTTGGGCAGGGTGGAAGGCTCCCTGGTGTGTCATGCCCCTGTCCTCTGCTGTTTCGGAACATTATCCGTTTATTACGGACCCAACCTTGGCTTTGTCCAAGGTAGAAAGAGCCGGGAATCTCTTGTTTCCTTTGGAATCAAGAAGCACCCATTCTCTACTTGTGTTCGATTATGAAACACTGTTTTTCTGTCTGGGTTTACTGTTGGAGTGCCCACTCCTCTTGATCTTATCTTGTAACCCTACTCCTTGATTATGAATGAATGTTGTATTTACAAAAAAAAAATAAAAAATATCATGTTACATTTTCTCTTATATCAAATGTCCAACAATGAACACTCACAAAGAGGACAAATAAATGTTCGTGGTTTTTTGAGAGTAGCGGCGAAATTATTTCCAATACTTACTAATTATTACTGTCATATAAATCAATCATCGTTCTCATCTTCGATTGGTAAGTTGGATTTGCTAGGTATTGGTATGGTAGTCGTCGAAGTCTTGGGCTTTCCCGAGGCCTAATGGGCTTTTTATTTTATTTTATTTTATTATTATTATTATTATTTTTTTTCAGCATGACTTTTTTATAAACATTTCTTTAGGTTAATGGTATACAAACAAACAAAAAACACTACAATAAACATTATTACAGCAACAACCCTCTACCACCACTGTTGTGCCACACCATCTCCTCCAACTTCTGCTCTTAACCTCCATTCCGCTCTTTTTGAGTGGTTTGCACTCAGGACAAACATGGGGATTAAGTCATGGTCTTTTCAAACCAAATTTATCCTCCTTTGTTAGTCCCACCAACTAACGCGTCGCCCCATTGTTTTCCTCGACCTCTCCATTCTTTTCTACTCTTCTTCGTGCCTCCATGTACTTTTGTGTGATTATTATGCGCCTACACGCGAATCTCACGTATACGTCAATAGATTCCACGTGCCAATCCTTCGTCGATGCTATTATTTTTTTATTTTTTGTAATATTTATGTTGTTTGTTTTGTTTTTTATTATTGTTGTTTTTTTGTGGGTTTTAGTCTCTTTGTTTCTATGTGGTTTTACTTAGTAATATTGTGTGACCCATTTCTTAGTTACTGTTTGTATCTTTTGCATCATAATTTCCTTTGAATTCGTTGTTGAGAAGCCTACCACACCTAATTTTTTATTTATTTATAATCCTTTCTCCATTTGCTTGTCTCTCTCTCTCTATATATAGAAATTATTACAGCTAATTTTGTATGTGTTAATTGTTAAACACTACAAGTACGGATGATAGTGCTTGTTATATGAATTTTGATAAGAAACTTTTCTTTTTGAAAAAGAAAAAAAAAAAAAACCCTTTTTCTCTTGTCAATAAATCTGTTTGGTGCGAGGGGGACCCTTTCCGAAATATTTGACTGTAGCAGATTAGTCTGCTAAAGAGGTCTTCTTTTTCTTTTCAAAACGCGTGTATAAGACTCTCATAGTTGGTTGGAATTAGTTAGCTTAAAATAGACGTCTTAGCTTGTTTATTCCACACGTCGCTCTACATGCAAATTGCAAGACATTTCTATTAGTTTTTGTTGGATTGAATCTAGAATCACTAATTACATTTGAATTAAATTCAACAATATAAATAATAAGTTGCACGAAAGTCTTATAACCAAGTAACTGCATATGAACACAAATTGAATCACTAATTACATTTCTTATCTAGAATGAAATTAGATTCCAACTTCCTAAAATATATTTATAAAAAATATATATCAAAATATCTCCCTTTTTTTTTTTTTTTGGGTAAAAAAAAGAAACCATTCACATTCTTCAGCTCACCCATGAGTGGCCGATGACGATAGAGGGCTACCAAAGATGGAGGCAAAAGGCCTCTAGAGGCGACAATGTTTGATGATGGTAGAGGGGGTGCCAGAGACAATGATAAATAATGGACAACGTCAATGGAGGCTCGTCGAAAATGTTGGTGAACGATGGTCGATGACGGTGATGAACAATGACCTGTGTTGACGGAGTGTTACTGTAGACGGTGGTTATATAAATGAAATTGTTTTTGTATTTTTTAGAGTATTTTATATTTAAATTGTTTGTTATTTTTTTTTGTTTTGAAAAAAGGAAACCAAAAACTTTTTTACAAACGAAGCCTCAAAACTTTACCCTCCCTCTTTTCAGCTTGGATGTTTGGTTTCAGAGAATGCTATGCACAAGAATAAAGCGTTTATGAAAAGGATAATTATATTCTTCAGCTTGGGCTGAATGAACAGTCATTCAACCCAGGTCATTTTTTCTCTTTTTGTGGGCCCCACATTACTATATATATATATAAATTATTCTCATACAGCCTGAGCTGAATGATTCATTCAGCTCAGACTGATCTGAATTACTGCTCTTATGAAAAATAAAAAAATAGTTGTCAACTTAAGTATTCCATGTGGTAAATGGAGTGAAATCGCACGCATTTATGTTGACAATGAAGTCGCCATGTCCATATGCATGAAAATCTTAAAACAAATCAATTATTTTCCCTCTCTACGGTCATATGACTCATATCTTACCTCTAATTGGTAATAAATTAATGATGGAATAAGGAAAACGAATCGTAGGGGACACGTTTTCCTCTCCAAACCTACCAACCCGTGTGACTTGAGATTTTCCTTATCCCCCCACCTTGAGGCTTGATTGCCCTCTTTGCTTTGACATTTCGAGCTAGCGGACCAAATTACGTAGTGACAGCAATGGTTACGAAAAGTTAGTCTACATCTGCTTTCGTCTACACTATCGAAAAGAAATTTCACACAGTGCGGTGCGGGGATTTAATTTTGAATGGGCCCGGGCATCTTATCAAAGAATCCCGTTGAATTTGACGATTAACCTCAAACAATCAAACCATTGATGAAGACAAATTAAAGTTGCAATCGGGTTTATACCACGAAATTCCCCTCCCCCTCCAAAAAAGAAAAAAGAAAAAAAAGAAAAAAAGAGACGTAATGTAATGTAATAAAAGGGATGAACGGATAACTGGGCCACTGGCTGAACAAGACATCAGAGGGCACAGAAACCAACAAGATAGCGTCTGGGCGTAATTAGTTTTGTAGCTATTGGAAGCGTGAAATCATCTTTTCTATTTACAGGTCTCTCTGGACACAGACAAAGATGGATAAAGAGGAAGAAGTACATCACAGATAATCACGCTCTTCGCGAAATTAATCAGAGGAGCTCCAACCGCCCAAATAAACATCGCTTCTTTCTCTTCCTCATCCGGGTAAGCTTTTACCTTTTTACGTTCTTATAGTTCTCTATAATCCCGTTTTCAATACGGGGCTCTGTTTGCATTCTCGTCAAAGTTTTTTTTTTTTTTTTGGGATTTGGGGGGAGGGGGTCCGCCTAAACATGTGCGAATATCATATTGCGGGGTGCGTGGGGGTTAGAATCTTGTCTGCTCCTACTAAGCTATTCATTATTTGATTAATGATCATGAATGGATTAGATATGTTAGTTGGCTTCTCTGTTATAATTTCAAGTGAATTTCTTTTCTTATTCCTCTTATTGAATAATATATTTCCCTTACCAACTTCTCTAATTTTATATGCAAGATCTTATGTCTCCAATTATATCTACGTTATGCTGTACTTGTCCATGTCCTTTCCCCAACCGCTCGCTGGGATGACATTTGCAAACGTACATCGCTTCAGTACATTGTTCAATTTTTAAGGAACAGTTTTTATGATAACCATAACTAATAACTTTGTTTTATTTTTTATTTTTTGTCAAAAAAGAGATCTCTAATCTTCTGCTGTGCATTCACATGTTGCTATACCATTTTAGATGGACTTGGACTTTGAATTAATATTATATCTTATGTTCATCCCTGATGTGGGCATACTTTCTACTAGAAGTGACAATTCATGTTTGCGAATCGGGTTTAAGTCATAGCAGAACGTGACTCATTTAATTAAACATGTCAAACTCCTCAATCTTAACATGCTAATTTCGTGTTAAGTTTGTGGGTTGTGTAAAAAATTATTAATCCTAAATGTTACTTTTCGAGTTTAAGTCGTGTCAGGACATATATATAAGACTATGTAGATCAACCATAACACGATCCATTTAATTAAACGGGTTATAACCCTCAACCTTAATTCGCTAATTTCGTGTTGGGTTCGAAGGTCGTGTAAAAAATTGCCAGCCCTACTTTATGCAAACATGGGAAGGTAGCTGTCTTCCTTTCTTTCTCTCTCACTCACAAGTACTTTATTCTTCATAACACCAATATTAGCTGAAATGCCTCGCAACCAACCTTGTTTTGGGATATTATTATTACTAGCATAACATGAGTGGCAACTAGCATCAGCTACATTCTATTTTGGATTATAGTCTATTGAAAATTTTATTGTATGCAATTTTTTAAAACTAATTTCTGTTTAACATTTGGAAATTGGTGTTGAGATCAATTGAAAGAGCTCTTTTCACGATAGAACATCGTAATTCGTGAAGCTGATATACTCTACACCTCTTACTATGCTTTATCTCTAGGTATATATATGTACTTTATAAATTTGAAGTTTGTGCATAAAATAGCTTTTATTTATTTATTTTTATTTTTTTCCCTCATATAGTGAGAAATGAATTGATATTAGTTGATCTCAAATGTTTTCTATCCATATAGAAAGCTTTGCTCTCTTCCACGCATTACAGGTAGATGCTACAACCTCTATCTTTGGCTGCAGGAGGGGAATGTTTAAGTGAAACTCTCAACTTCTTGTTTGGTAAATGGTATGTTTACTGGCAGTGCAGGGCCAAACCATTGAGCCGGAGATGCCTTTAAATGGTATAGCAAGCTGTTTAGCTAGTTGTATAATTTTTGCACACTCTTCATATTGTATGAAGTACTTATATATAACTTGATGGAATGTACTAATAGGTGTAGGGTATGTATCTCAGAGACTCACTGTTTAATGAATACTTGATAGGAACAGTTTCATAGTTTAGTTAGATGTCCTCAGACAATTTATTGATCCTTGTTTAGTAATATTACCTTTTTTAGTCAGCAAAAACAACTTTTAAGATAACGGTTCTAACACCTAGATGCACATCCAAATCTAGCATGGGCCCATAATATTGCCAAGAATGGAAGTAGAAATTCATTGGTCACTAAAGCACTGCATAATAAGCATTTAAAGGTTTTTTCTTCTTTTCTGTTTTTTGGTTTTGTGTGCCATATAATTTCATATAATATGCCAACCGACTGTATGTTAACTTCCAATGACCTAAGCAATTGTAGATGCTGCTAGCAACAACACATTATATATATATATATGTGTGTGTGTGTGTGTTATGGTCCTATCTTGCATAGGGAGTTAGTCGTTTAGTAGAAATAAGTATTGGTGGTATGGTTGGAATAAAGTCCTTCGGAAAGTAGGTTATTTGAATTTATGTAATGCTTTGTAATCCTGATTGAGTTAAGGTTGTATAAAGTTATTAAGAGTTGTAGTTGAGTCGTATTAGGGATTTGTAAGTGTTTGTCTATAAAACCCTATTATTGTTTAATGAAAGTGTCGTGACTTATTTATTCATATTACAAATTGCATGAAAATAGTAAGATTGACTCCCTCGAAGAAGCCAAAAATATTTTTCTTGCCCTAACTCTTTCATGTTAGCTTCCCAACATAGGGAAGAAATCCCCATCCACTTCTAGGGCCATATCAAGGTGGTATCAAAGCCTAGGTATGAAAGATCGGTTTGAACAACTCGAACAAAGTGTCCAGTCTCCTTCTAATGGTATCAGTAATTGATGAAGCGACTCACGAAGTTGTTTCAAAAATATATTTCTTGCCCTAACTCTTTCACATTAGCTTCCCAATATGGGGACAAAACTGCAATCTACTTCTAGGTCCATATCAATAAATATGCATATAGATGGCAAATTTAGTTATATCTAGGGCAATGTTTTCTTGTAATTGAGTTTTATTCAATATCTGGTAATTGGTGCTGAAATTCAGAGGTAACTCTTGTTACCACCTGCTAAGTCTAAAGAAACTATGGATGTTGCTTACAAGAGTAATTCGTGCTAGATGCTGTAGTCCCACTTTGCTTTCAAATAGACATTCCACCTTGCGGGTTTATATCTTATTCATGTATATGCATAAAATGCAAGCCTGATAATCATTGATAGTCCAGTTTCCTTTTTTGTTGAAGCTCTACTTATGTTACAAACTTAAAACTGCCACATATTTAAGCATTTGAAGCAAGAAGTCCATGTGGGATCCTCTATGATTTATGATTTGGCAATGTGATCCAAGCAAGTAAGGAAGTTAATATAAATTGCAGTTCCGAAGTTAGAATCAAGGAAGCCAGTCCCACTGAGATGTCTTTGATAAAGTTTCTGCCTTTGAATTGGTGTGGATCTTACTTCATATTTTGATGAAAGTTTGGACATTTGTCTTTCCACTCAATTTCTATATGAAAACCTTATTATGTCCAGGGATTTCACTGTGGCCAATTTAACCTAGGATTTGGTAATATGTTGATCAAAGAGCTACTCAACCCATTGCAAATCCAATGTGGACTTGAGTCCCCCAGATAAGTCTTGAATCTGTTCTCATTTACTTCAGCAATGGGATTCCATGTCGTCTCCATGATAGTACTAAAAAACTGAGCATAGTGGATCCAATCATATTCATGTTTGAAACAACACACATTCTGGGATCCTCTATAAGTTGGTCTTCAGGCCCACACGATGCATGCATATGGGATTACATCCACTTTTTGGTGTGTGTGTGTTCTCTTATAATTTCCTCCTAATATTTGTTTTAGCCTGCAAGCAGTCTAGGAAAAAGTGTCGTTATATAATTGGTCTAGATAACATCAAAAACACTTGATGAGCTTATTCTTCTGTAGTTGCTATTTGTCCAATTGCATTTTATTGACATTTAGACAGCTGTATGTGCAGGAAGAATATGGCTGCCTTAGCTACTGCAGAAGCTTGTGATTCAAATGCAGCACTTCTGGCAAGTGGTGACTTGCGTGTTCTGCAACCAATCTTCCAGATTTATGGTCAGCGCCAAACATTCTCTGGCCCCATCGTCACTCTTAAGGTGTTTGAGGACAATGTATTGGTCAGGGAGCTTCTTGAAAGCAGAGGTGAAGGAAGAGTTTTGGTTATAGACGGTGGAGGAAGCATGAGATGTGCTTTGGTGGGAGGGAATTTGGGACAATTGGCTCAAAATATGGGGTGGGCTGGTATTGTGGTAAACGGCTGCATTAGAGATGTTGACGAGATTAATGGATGTGATATAGGGGTGAGAGCCTTGGCATCTAATCCCTTGAAATCAAACAAAAAAGGAATTGGTGAAAAGCATGTCCCTGTGTACATTGCAGGAACCTGCATGCGTGATGGGGAATGGTTGTATGCAGATAGTGACGGCATTCTTGTCTCAAAATCCGAGCTCTCGATTTGAACCATCATTTAGATTTGCATGTCAAATTACGGCACGAATAAGAGAACTCAGTTATGAGAAGTCATTTGTATTTCCATTTTGTCAGACGTTTCGGGGGGAATTCGTTTGAAATGTTTAAGACTATTTGTTGGCATCAGAACGTACAACAGATTTGTGCATGTTCCATATTTTAATAAACATTGAAATTTTAAGGTAATTGATGTCCAAACATGTTATATGTAACTAGAAAATACTCTCAAGGGTCGATCAATATTAATTTACTTGAAGGTTATGTTTGGTACACGAAATGACTATTCTTTAGAATAGTTTTTATTAAAAATGAATTAACATTGTAAAAGCTATTTTTATGATAACGAGGGAATGACTATTCCTTAGAATATTTAAAGACTAATTTATTCTATTTATTTAATTCTTAACAAAATTTATTTAAAAAAATTAGCTATTCCGCTTATCAAACATTTCATAACTCTTTCTATAGACTATTATAAGAATCTGTTTTAATCAATCGCCATAAACGAATGAGAGAAGGAAGAAGAAAAATAAGAAAACAGGCACAACCATGAAAGTAAGTACTAGTAGCATGCAAACACGAGAGAGAGCTTGCTTTTGGGAGGAGGAGCCCATAGCAATGGCCCACTGGATCCATGAAGTGGGCTGCTTTATTAGCAGAAAGACCCGTAAAGAAGACTTAACAGAAACGTAAAAACTCCGTACGCAAAGCAGAAGAGCTGCGGAAGAAGATGGAGTTGGAGGCAGTTCCAAGCGGTGTACTGGTAAAGGAGGTACTCCTGAAGTTGGACACGGAGACGCTTTGCTCGGTGGCATGTGTCAGCAAAGCCCTCCGCTTCTCCGTCTCCCAAGCCCTTCCCTTACTCTCCTCTCTCCATCTATCCGTATCTCTCTCTCTCTCTCTCTCTCTCTCTCTCTCTCTCTCTCTCTCGAGTTTAAACCCAATTTGAAAATGACTATAATTTGTTTGTAATGGCAGGCATTTTCTCCGGATTCCCAGACTCTGGCTCACATTCTCTGCAGGTGTAGCGGCCTTAAGAGCCTCACCCTCAATTGCCTCCGCCTTGATGATTCGTCTCTGGGGAGATTCCTCGGTCCGCATCTCCAGGAGCTGAATTTTCTCAGCTGCTCTTTGCTCTCATATCAACTTCTTGCTTCCATCGGGGAAAGCTGCCCCAATCTAAGGTATCACCCCAACTTCATTTTTGTATCAACTCTCATGTTCTTTGCTTTCATACCATTGCTTTTGCACATCAGTCAAGTCAGCCGACTAGGCCTCTCGACTGCAACGTAATTATGTGCATGTGCTACTTAACATTTTAGTTCACTTGCCCAAAAAACAAAAAAGAATTTCGGTTCTAAAAATAATGGACGATTAGATCAGGCATTGCCTTCTTTCATCATTGGTGATACCATTTACCGAGGGCCCACTCGGGCCTCAGTCTACATTAGGTCCCATCAGCCATCAGGCTTAGCAAGGCCCATTTACCCCTTGAGTTGGGCTGCGCCGTCGAGGACAAGTATCGACAGGTTAGCCCCCTCCCCGAGGGAAGTCACCAATTGACGGTCCCTAGCCCGCTGGATGCGTGACAAGGGACCCTCAACAATTGCTCTTTACGACAAACAATAGGACCATTTTGATGACTGTGCTGAGGGAAATGTTTGTTGGCCACTACCCTTGTCACGACAACCCCGTTTGCCACACACCCAAGTGTGGTGGTTCGTATTGGGGATATCGGACGCCTAGGTGGGACAATCTGTATAGACAGGATGTCAAATGCCTAGAGGAGAGCAGTCGTGTTGATAGTGTGTTCCCCAACCGGATTGTGTCACGTGGCTCAGGTTGATACACCCCCTTCCCTATAAATAGTAGCAAGTAAATTCCTAAGCCCTTCCCAATTTTATAGCTTTGTATTCCTCTCAAGAATCCCTCATTGACTCAGGCATCAGAATATTTGTTGTTGGCACATTCGGCGAATCACCCTTGTCAGTTTCTTGTCTTTGTAGGTATCCTTGACTGGACTACCGGTGCGCGGTCAACTATACAAACAGTTTGGCGCTGTTTGTACAAGTACTTGCTATATCCCTAGACAAAAGGCCCATGACGCTTAATTGGTTGGATGATGCCGGCACCTCCATGCCGGTAAACCGGTAACCAAACAACCCTCTCAACACCCTGGAACAGAGGTTCATAGCACTTGAAACATAGTTGCAAAACCTCGCCTAAAACATGGATCTTATCCTTCACCCAAACCACGAGTCGGGGCAACGGCTCAGCCAATACAACCATGCCTTAGTCCACAACTAGGAACCACCGCCCTCTCGGTGCCATGAAGAAGTGGAGGTTGTCGACTGTCAGAGTGATACGGGGGTTAAGGGAGAGTTCCACCTATCCCAACTACAAGATCCTAAGGTGAAGGGCTCTGGGGAGGGGACCCCCATGAGGCAGGCAGTCGGGTCGATACTCGCCTCAAGGACCTCCAGGCTCAATTTGACGCCATGGTAAAACTAGACAATGGCAGCCGAACCCTAATGTTTGAGAGCCTACTCAAGGGGATGAATCTCCCCTTTAGAGTAATGGAGTTCCCACTGCCCTCGAAATTTAAAATACCACTAGTGGAGGCCTACGACAATGGTAAAGATCCCCTGGATCACATCAGGACCGACAAGGCCCACATGTTCTTCCATGGGCCCTCAACAAGATCATGTGTTGGGCCTTCCCAACCACTTTGAGGGGTTGGGAAAGCAATTTTTGATGTAGTTTGTTGGAGGGAGGAAGAGGAGAAAGCCTTTGGCTTACCTCCTTACCCTCAAGCAGAGGGGAGATGAAACCTTTGAGGACTTTATGGCAATGTTCAACAAGGAGAAGTTTACACTCGACAACCACAACGGGAGTGTGGTCCTTGTGGCACTCCTTTGAGGAATTTTGCTGAGGAGCCTAATGCAGGAGGTCGACTAACGACCCCCATCACGCTTTAGCAATTCATGGATAATGTAGAAGAGTTCATCAATGCAGAGGACAATATAAAGGCCTTCACTGAGTAAAACCATCAACGTTGTGTGAGCCATGCGGATAGAAAGAGAAAGGACCAGCCTCGCTTGGAAAAGCAGATGAATGATGACCTTGATTGAGGCGAATCAAAGAACGCCCCCAACTTCAACATCACTAGCAAGAACCACCTCCTCTAAGGCCATTTGGTTTTACCCCCCTTGATGCCCCTATAGCCAAAGTCTTGATGTAGATCCAAGACTAGACGAGTCTCAGTTGGCTAGGAAAAATGAAATCTCACTTAGACTCTTGGCCAAGGGATAAATGCTCCTGATTCCACTAGGACCATGGCCACGATACTGAGGACTGCATCCAACTTCATCGACAACTCGAGAAATTGATTCAGCTGGGGAAACTCATGAGGTTTGTGCCAGACAATTGACAGTCGTCCTCGAGACCCCAAAGGGACGACCGAGAGCCCAGGAGCAATCACGTGGGGCCTAGGGCTCGCCTAAATGTTGGACCCATTGGAGAAATCTATACAATCGCCGGGGTTTTGCTAGGGGCAGAACTTTCAACACCTTGAGAAAGTCCTACGCACGACATGCTCAACCATATGCTGTTTTCGAATGACACCGGTTAGTGGAATAATACCTTCATCAGATCCGTGCATGATTGAGAGATGGAGATAGTAACCTCTTTTCTTCAATCTCTTGTACTCTATTCGGTTGAATCGGGGAGGCAAGGATAGTATCTGTTGGCTCCGTTCAAAAAGGCGGACATTCGAGGTTAGATTTTTTTATAATGCGCTTCACCACCCCCTCCCCCCTTGCTTTCCCTTGGAAGTGCATTTGGAGAAATAAGGTGGCTACGAGATTGGCTCTCTTTGTTTGGATAGTAGCACCTAGGGAGGACCTTGACCGTGGATAATCTAAGAAAAAGGCAAGTCATAGTAATGGACTGGTGTTGCATGTGCAGAAAGAGTAGGGAATCTATCGATTATCTTCTATTCCATTGCTAGTCTTGTGGGTATTGGTTTTCTGTCTTTTTGGGTAATGCTCTTATGGGTGGCAGAGCTATTGGCTAGTTTGAGAGGCTAGATTCGTAGTCACTGGAATTTAGAAGCATGGAGGATGACTCCCTATTGCGTGAAGTGGTGTATATGGAGAGAATGCAATTCCCGAAACTTTGAAGATTGTGAGAGGATGGTAATAAGTTAAAAGATACTATTGTTCCAAACGCTTTATGGGTGGATGGTTGCTACCAATAGTGCTAGCTTTTCTAATTGCCAAGAATTTTTAGATTTGTGTTCTTCTTCCTCTCCCTAAGTGGGTGTTTCTTGTATACTCCATATGTACTTAGATTGTTTCCCTTTGTGCTTTTAATAAAATTGATTTACTTGTTAAAAAAAAAAGACATTCCTTTTGCCTCTTGCCGTAGCAATTGATACCACTAGTGGGCCTCTTCTTCCAGTGGAATGATGTGAGTGCTACTTTTTCTTTGGTTGGTGTGATATGAAATTGAAAAAATTGCTCGGCTCGACATAACCAACTTCTTGGATCTTCTTCATTGTTGAATCAAAGAAAATCCAACTTAAAAGTTCTTAGGAAATGAGTGGTCCGATTGATTGTATTGCACCGGTTATCATTTCTCCTATTCCCGGTTGGAAGTTTCTCCTACTTCTGGTATAGTTTAGGCCCTCCATGGTTTGGCAACAATTGAAACAACTTGCTAAATCGTTCCATAAGTTGCTGCTGTCCATTGGAAAGCGATTGCATGGTGTGCTCCATTTGCTTGGCCCATCCCTCCAGTCCTAGGCTTTGACATCACTTTGGTACAGATCTGACCGAAGCCTTTGCCTTGGAACCTGTAGTGAAGCTATGACAGCAAACGAAAATGAACCTTTGAAATTTTCTGGCTATTTTGAGGAAGCCAAGTCCTCCACATAAACAATTTTAATGAATCACCAATGAGATGATTTTATTAATAACAGTGAGCTCCTTTTATACATTAAGGCCCCCGCCAATTTTCTAATCTAACAAATACAAAGCAAACAACCCTATTCGTAATTTGATTAACATCTTAACAAATCCTAAAAAAAAATAGGAGTTTGATATGAGTTTATTTTATTTAAAGAACCCCTACTTTTCCCTATGTTGACAAAATTTACTAACTGGAGTTGTAACACATTTAAAAGGGATGATGTTTAAAATTTGCCACGAGAGACGCTCCACTAAATGTGAATTTGTTTAGTAAGTACAAAAATGATTATTAATGTTCAGAATTTGCTGCTGAGATGAGATTTTTCTACATTCAATTCCCCACGCAAGTCACTGCTCCTTTAGACTTTAGATAGTTTCTATGGCATATGAGAACTCAATTATTTCTGAAACCAGTTGTGTATCTGCTTTGAGGACATAGATTAGAAACATATTGAGGTTAAGGAGAACAGTTTCCAGGCAAAGACTAAGGTTAAGAAAAGAAATAGCCTTAATTGAAAATGGAAGGTTGTGGAATGAAATAGCCTTGGAATAGCCATTTCCATTGCTCAAGAAAGAATGCCTATTTCTTAAATTGAGGAATAGACATTTACTCAAGGGTAATGTGAATGGCTATTTCAATTGTTAGAGCATTATCATATACTCTAACATCAAGTTATTTTATTCAACCTTATTCCATTTCTAATAAAAATTATTCATTTTTTCTAATGGAATAATCCATCCGTATACCGAATATATCCTAAGGCTATTTGCTTGTTATTCTTTATTCTATTTGCTCATCTCATTTGACACATTTTTTAACTGCAGTAGCAAACCATTCAAGTACTAACACATGAAGCATTTTAATTCTTTAAATTATATTTTGTTTCCCATGTTTCATGTCAGGGTCCTTATGCTGGAATTGGTAGAGCAGGAATCACCTGAAGTATTCAAGAGTAACCTTGCCCGAATGCTTAGGGGGTGCTTGTACTTGGAGGTAAGATAAAGGGACCCAATCCGTTTCTTTAGATAGTTACTTTACTTCACCGTCAATGCTCTTTCAAAATATTTTGACTTACACGTGAGGAAGTATGTTTGTCAGCTCAACCATGTTTGACTAAAAGAATTGAAGTGTCTCTTTTATACTGGTTCAGTCACTCTGTCTAAAGATTCGAGGAACAGATGTTGATGCAAGTGCTTTCCAGTCTGTTCAATTCTTCCTGCCCAAAACTCTCAGAATCCTGAAGTTACACCCAGTGCTTGAGCAGGATGGGATCCAGCTCATAAGTAAACATCAAGTTGATAGGACTTTTTCTGAGACAGCTGATTTTTGCATCACCTTCTCTCCATTAACAGCTGGTTTTCCATTGCAGTGCTTGTCACTGGTCTTAGATATTATATCGGATGAGCTAATCATTTTGATCACCAACTCTCTTCCTCTTTTGATAGAGCTGGATCTTGAAGACAGACCACATAAGGAGCCATTACTGAACCATGACTTGACCAACAATGGGCTTCAGTCCTTGGGCTCTTGTCAACGTTTAACAAGTCTCTCACTTATACGGAGTAGACGGAATCACCAAGTGTCATTCAAAAGAGTAAATGATATGGGCATGTTTCTCCTTTCTGAGGGCTGCAAAGGTCTAGAGTTAGTGAGACTTTGTGGGTTCTCTAGAGTTAGTGATGCTGGCTTTGCATCAATTCTACACTCCTGCCAGAGGTTGAAGAAATTTGAAGTTCGTAACGCCTTATTTTTGTCAGACTTGGCCTTTCATGATCTCGCTGGGGTCCCTTGTTCACTTGTTGAGGTGAGATTGTTGTCATGCAATCTTATAACTAGCGAAACTGTGAAAAAACTGGCTTGTTCTAGGAGCTTGGAGGTGCTTGACCTATGTGGCTGCAAGAGTGTAGCAGATTCCTGCCTGAGCTCCATTTCTTGTCTTCATAGATTGACTTCAGTGAATCTCTCGGGAGCTGACCTTACCAACTATGGTTTATCCGTTCTTGGTCAGGGCAGTCCACCGATCTCACATTTGTGTCTAAGAGGCTGCAAGAGGGTAACTGATGAAGGACTCTCTCTTTTGCTTCATGGTGGAGGGACAATTAGCAAATCATTGTCAGCCCTGGATTTAGGACACATGCCTGGAATATCAGATAAAGCAATACTTACAATTGCTAAGGCTGGTATAGGCATTACCGAGTTATGTATTAGGTATTGCTTTAATGTGACTGATTCATCCGTGGAAGCTTTAGCTATGAAGAGAAGGTTCGGAGATGGAAGTAAACTACTTCGAAGGCTTGATCTTTTTAATTGCATTGGCTTGTCTGTTGAATCAATGAGGTCACTGAAGAGGCCTTCATTCCCTGGATTACATTGGCTTGGTATTGGGCACACGCGTTTGACTAGTAAAGGAAATGCTGTTTTAACTGAAATTTGCAAAGAGCGACAATGGCTGACTCTGTGTTTGGATGGCTGTGAAATGGGATGTCATGACGGATGGCAATTTCATAGACCGGAATATCGTTGATCTTGATTCTTGTGTTAACTAATTCCTTTTTCCCTGCTGTTTCCATAATAGATGTGTTCGCATCAGCAATTGCACACGGTTTCGATCAGGAAATCCTACGGGTTGCATTGCTCGTGTCAGCGGGATGAATCCCCTCAGAAAGTGCAGCCCTGGTCAACATCTCTGCTCAGCTACAGCTCCTCGAAGTTCTGAAGGTTAACCTCAATGCGTTGGAGTGTGGCTCCCAACATACTGTCAAGTTACATACTACAAACAGACCACTTAACTACAGAATTTTATTTATTTATGGGCTCCATGGGCATGATATTGAATCAGAGTATTGTCCAAAAACTGTAATTCTTGTAAAAATCAGTTGTAAGCTCAACATAACCTCTCAAAACCCCATGGTCTGGAAAAGTGCAGGATTTCTAGCAGAATGAAGTCATAATAACAAGACTTCACTTTTTGAAATAAAAATGAAACAGCATCATCTAGCTTGTATACGAGACTTGATGCAACTAGCATCATCCAGCTTCTTACTAAATGCTGTGGAGTTGAACCTAATTACCAAGAGTGCATGACCGTTTCCTTTGAGAAATTCCAATACAAAACATGACAGCCTTAGCTGGAACCACCATCGTCCATCGCCTAGTACTCACTAAAGATTTTGCATTAGGAAGCGACGGTGGATTCTGTGGCTATTATTTCACATTTATCATTGTCTCACGAGTGGGCCTCACGAGTCATCCCACTGCCGCTTCAGTAAGTGCTTTGTAGATGTTTATTTCTTTCTTGCTATTTGCTTTTATTTTCTGTTGTGGTTTGTGGGCTTCAGTCCCATTGTCTTGATGTGCTTTTATCTTGTTGGGGAGACTTTTGCAATCGGAATTTGTTCTTCCTCGACGCCCTCAACAACCTCCTTTCGTTGGTTGTTAAAGCTTCCTAGTGGAAATTTCAGAAAGGTTGAGACCTTTCAAAGTTTTTGCCCCTTCCGGTGCCCATTGGCTTTCTCTAGTTTTCGCTTTATGCAATCCTTACAGAGGACCAGATCATTTAGGTCCATTTGGAGTCATTTATAGACCTATTTCCTATTTTCTGTTATTATTTTCCGTACGTTGTAAGGAGCCGCCCCTTCTTTATTTTTTGCTCCGATGTAACCCTTTTGGGGGGGGGGGGGAGGGGAGGACAGCAACTACATTACAATTTTTTCCTACTCCCATAAAGGGAAGAGGAGATAAAACTGGGGTGGGGGTTCTTCCTACTCCTGTATTGCAGTTATATAGAATTTATCTAGGAAATCAAGAAAGCCACACTTCCAAAAGCACCAACCCAACATGGGCATAAGCACAAACAAACAACAAAGATACCGTGCATAATCACTTAAAAGTTTTCCAATGCATAAAATTAGCAGCTTTATTGGCATAAACTGTTTCAATTATTTATATTAACAAATTGCACGGCTAATTCAATCTTTGCAAGCATTTCATTCAATCAGGCCAAACATTACCCAATGAAAAGCAGCGTCAAACCCCCCATTTTGATTTTCTGCGAACTATTACGAATCTGCACCATAAACAGGCACAATTTTAGGAAATGTGTATAATAAATAAAATTCATTACCAAAAATGGGATGTAACTTGTGAATAAGCTCGCACCAGAGACAAACACCAAAGCACCGATTCACAAAGACCATACTTGGTATGGTAGGCAAAGCCAAAGAAGGCAGGGAAAAATGTAAGAGAATCCTTATATATTTCTACCTCTTCTGATTTGTCTAGATCCTAAGCTCCTACCAATATGAATCTTAAGCTTACTATGTGCTATGCACACAAAAAAGAAACAGAAGTCCCACACGACTGCCAGAGAGGAGCAAGTGGCTTTCACATAAAAGCAGTGCGTCCACCCCTTCGACTATGCCTGTCGTATGCAGTGTTGAACTTGTCAACTAGTTCATTCATTGTGCTGTGGGAGAAAAAGGAAGGGTTAAATATTGAAAGATGCATGGGACATAATATTATGAAAGCAATAAAAAATAAATTTAATTCAATGCCTTCCATATCCATTAACTTCTCCCAAACTCCACACACCCAACCCTTGGTTTGCACACCATTAAAGCATACAGGTATCACGCAGGAGGGATAATTTCCATTCTAGGAATGAAAACTTGTTCACTCAACTGTAGCAAATCCAATTTGTTCTAGGATTAGGTAAGCAGCCCTTCAGGTTTTAAGAACAAAATTCTGTTACAGAACATCATTGGAGGACAATAATATCAAAAACTTTCCTGCTCTAGCCATGGAGAATAATATCACAATTCCTGTTTAGTACAAACTTTATAAGATCAGGGTATTGCTTTTCAAGTGGAAAGGCTTATCATAAGTTCTTATAGACTGAAGTCAATTCCTACTTCACTTTATCTTGAAATACGATAATTGCAATTGTCCCAAAAATTTCATAATTGTCATCATCAAGATCCAAAAGGGTTTCAGGTCCAATTCAGCCAAATGTTTTTCACTACTGCATATGCTTGACTTGTCTTGAAACCAATCCAAGTCAACCCACTGGACTGTCAGTGTTAATTGAAAAATGCTACAAATCATTCTGCTGTTCATCTTTGTACAACCTTTTTGCAAATTAATCACTGGATTTGTGAGACCCGCATGTGAGTCCTACACATCCAGTGGTTGATTTGCAAATGAGATGAACCGCAAATGGATGTATAACATATCTCTTTTCTTTTTCTTTGATCACACCAAATAAAACTTGGTTCTTTTCATCAAAAGAACATGCAAAAGAAACAAAGGCAGTGCTAGAATGCCAACGTACCTTGAGCAGTTGGTGAACATGGCTAGGTAAGTGATCAACAATGTGTCATTATATTCCTATAAAAAGGGGAAACACACCAAAATAAAGGTGAGAGAAAAAACCAATAATTTTTGGATAAGTAATCAAATTCATCAAAAGCACAAAGGAGCATACTCTAGCACACATGAAGTATATAAGAGAACCCAAAATGTATCTAAAAAGAACAAAACTCCGAAAACTCATAGAAATTAAAAATTCGCAAACTATTACACACTACTATCCATGTGTATAGGGATTGGAACATCTTCTTTATCTCTCACATTGCAATCTCATTATCTTCAAAGCTCCTTGCATTTCGTTCTCTCAAAATACATCACTTTAAACACAAGTGAGCCAACTTTCACACTTTTAAAGCAGTACGGTGTCCCTTTTTGTCCTCTTCCACTCACCAACAACTCTCTCAGCCTTAAAGACATAACCTATGTAAGAGCATTCATAGTAGCTTCTTTATAACCCCCTTCATTCCGTAAATATAGGAAAAATTTCAAAAAAACCATAAAAATGTCTACAACAACTTTCCTATTGGTTCCCTAAACCTAGGTTTGCTATAGTTGAACCCAATACATAGGAAACTATTTAGCTTCCCTATCCATTCTTTTAATCCAAAATATCTCTCTTCTCTCTCCTCTTTTTGCCTTCATGGGGATTGTGTTGGAATATTGTAAAAAAAGTGTGGGGAATTTGTTGTTTGTAAAAAAATAATATTTTAATAGTATATGAAAAAATAAAGAAAGTTATTGTCGGGTGTATTTGGATAGAGAAACAATTAGTAGTTTTATTCCTTATATTTAGGAAAAATCACAGGAAAGCTGCTGTGAATACTTTAACACCAAACAACTGGAAAAGTGAACCCCATAACTCTCGAGCAATCTCACAACGAAGGAGGTGATAAATAAATTCCCTACTATTCTTTCACATAAACCACCAATTCACCGCAATATTCCTCTTTTGTAAATTGTCCAAAGTCAAGATTTTCCCTGAAGTTGCTGTCCACACAAAAAACACCACTTTTGAAGGAGCCTTAACTTTTCAAATACTATTTTAAGGAAAATGGAAACTTACTAGAATAGATAACATGTGATAGTAATTCTCCACTTCAAACAATTTCCTTTTAGAAAGAATCCAACAAATTTCATCTTCAACTCCTTTCCTTACTCTTTGAGAATACAACTCAAAAAAACCAGAAACCACTTCTACCTTCCAATCATGCACATATCTTGTAAAGAAAATATTCCAATGAATATTTCTATTCCGGAATTGCATATGATCCGTCACCCAAGCATTCTTACTACGAACAATATTGAATAATTCCGTAAAGGAAAGCTTCAAAGGCTGCTCCCTACATCATAATTCATGCCAAAATTGCAATGTAGATCTATCTCCCACCTCATTCCTAACAAATTTAGAAAAACTTTCCCACCCCCTTCTTTATACAATTCCACACTCCCATACCATAGGGCCCCACAACCTCCTTAGAACACCAACCTTCCCTCACACTATCATACTTGGTGGCCAACACAGATCTCCACATAGCATCCCTCCCCGTAGCATACCGCCACAACCCTTTTTGTCCACTCGGTTAAACTAAATTAGATTTTTCACCCCCAAAACCCCCTCAAGTTATTAGAGTACATTGGCTCGTTTGGCAACTCATTCATTTTTCCATTCTTCTTTCTATCCAAAAAAGTTAAACTCATTTATTCACATTAACAAACGACTTTCTTCACTTTTCACTCACAAAAAATTGAAAACTCTTTTCACCTTTATGTTATAGCACATCAATCCATTCCTTTCTCCACTAAAAAATGTTTGCCAAACACACCCATATTTTTGACCACTTCACTAAATAAAACTTGAACTCATCGCCAAGACCCCCAAAAGAAAATCCCTTTGAAGTTTCTCCAGACTATTAGCCACTCCTATTAGAATAGGGAAAAAAGACATAATATACCGATAAATTAGAGAGAATGCTTTTTATCAAAGTCAACCGGCCTCTTTCTCGATGGATAAAGCCTCTTCCAACCCCCAACCTATGTTCCATTTTCTCAATAATGCCATTCCAAATGGTAGAAGTCTTGTAAGAAGCTCCCAAAGGAAGATCCAAATGCTTCATTGGCAACGAAGCCACTCCACATCCAAGAATGCTCACCAAACCCTCTACATCACCCACATCGCCTACGGGGGCTATCTCTGACTTAGACAAATTTATCTTCAATTTCTTCAAAACATAAGAAGAGGCACCGCAAGTTACAAAGTTGTCACAATTAGTATCACAAAAAATCAATGCATCATCTGCAAACAATAAATGGGTCATTATAATCTCTTCATGATTCCTCAATCCCACCGAAAATCCTGATAAGAGTTCACTTTTTACAGTAACAAACATCAGCCTACTTAAGGCCCCCATAATAACATCCACAAACAATAAATAACGAATCCCCCTGTCATAATGGAAATCCATTAATGAGAATGAAAAACCCCACTATAGTTATGCAATGCTCTATCTAATCTAGTCATCTCTCCCAAAAGACATATCTCTTCAACAAGTATAACAGAAACTTCCAATTAACATGATCGTAGGCCTTCTCCAAATACAATTAACACATTACTCTTGGTTCTGCGGATCTAATCCGATAATCCACGCCACCAATACAGAATCTAGAATTTGTCTACCTCAAATAAATACATTATGTGAACTCGAAACGACGTAACCCAATACTAATTTCAACTTGTTTCCCAAGACCTTACATATAATTTTATACATACCACCTAGTAAACTAATAGGATAGAAATCCTTATTCTCTACTACCCCAGCTTTCTTAGGTATGAAAGACACAAAAGTAGCATTGTAACTCTTCTCAAACTTCCCTTGGCTATGAAACTCCTTGAAAACTTCCATAATGTCATTTGTTAACAACTCCCAACACTTCTGGGAAAAAGCCACAGAAAACCCATCCGGAGCCTTATCCCCATTAAAATTTCTCACCACCTCCAACACTTCACTCTCCTCAAATTCTTTTTCCATCCAATTTCTTTCATCCACATCAATTGAAAGGAATGAAAGGCCATCCAACTTTGGTCTCCAATTATACTGTTTAGCATACAATTGTTTATAAACATTCACAATATGTTCCTTTATTTACACAGAATTAGAAGTCATGGTCCCATTAACAACTAGGGACTCCACCGAGTTATCTCTGTTAAAGTATTGATTAAAAAGTTTAATCTATCTCTTCTTATCAGCTTAAGCTTTTAAAATAAGTGGTGATAAAAAATGATTTCAGATGAGATGTCTTGAGTTCGAACCCTAACTCTATAGTTTATCTCTCATTTCAATTAAATATTTTATATGTTGAGTCTTGGTTATTAAAGAAGAGTTCGAGCCTACACATGAAGGGGTCTTAAAGTATTGATTAAATGATTTAATTTACTTTTTCTAATTAGCTTAAGCTTGTGATATAAATGGTGATTTAACAATCTCTTCTATACAAATTTTCCAAATGATGAAAAGCTTCAGTATTTTTATCTCCCTCTCTCAACCAAAGGGCCCTTGATTTATGTCTCCAACTCAATTCTTCAAGGACACTCGTCTCCAGCTCTCCAGAGATATCTTCCATCCTCAACCATTCATCTTCATTTATAGGTCTTTACTCTGCAATCGTATCTAGTGTAAACACCATTTCCTTTTGCTTTGCTACATTACCAAAGACCTCCTCATTGCATTTCTTCAAATCTGATTTCAATGCTTTCAATTTTTGTGCCAGCACATAACTAGGAGAACCTTCATAACTATAGGACACACACCAAGTTTTTACCTGCTCCTCAAAACCCTCTCACTTCAGCCACATATTCTCAAACTTAAAATACCAACTACCCCTACTCCGCACACCACAATCCAGCATCAATGGAAATGATCTAACAAGATTCTAGGAAGGCGTCTATGAGATACATTCAAAAATTATTCTTCCTAGTTCGAAGATAGTAGGAACCTATCAATTCTAGACCATGTATCATAATCTCAATTGTTAGACAAAGTAAAATCCCCCCTACTAGTAGAATGTCCATGAGGCCCTGAACAAAAATGAATTTTGAAAATTCCACCATCTCTTGTGACTGTCTAGGATTGCTTGATCTTTCACAAGGATATCAGATTGCATTAAAATACCCCCCAATACACCACGACATCTCCCACCAACTCTTCAACCAATTCATCCCAAAGACATCTTCCTTCCACATCATCATTAAGACAATACAGACTTGAAAATGCCCATTCAAAATTCTCAGTAATGCATCTGAGCGAACCTGCTACCACAAAATTGCCCACACAGTCCTCAATTCACCACCTGCCTATCCCATATTAACAAAATACCTCCTAATGCCCCTCTTATACCCTAATAAGACCAATCCATGTGATGACAACCCCACAAACTACGTACCACCTTTCTAGTAATTACCTATTTGACTCCTGCAAATAGACAATATTTGCTTTCCAATCCCTTAGTAGCCCTCTAATCCTCAGGCTTTTCTCCTCATCATTTAGGCATCTCACATTCAATTATACAATCTTAGGTTTCATAATGAATACTTACCACCCCTCCCCTTCCCTATCACTCTATGAGAATGACCTCCCTTGACATCATAATTCATTGAACACATCAATCTCTTTAATTCATGGTTTCCTCTACTACCTATCTTCCCACTCAAATTTAAAACACCACCCACAACAATTTTGATGCCGACAAGCTTCAATTGCAGTGAAAAATGCCATCACTTGATCCTCAAAACCTTCACGACATTCTAACTACCTGACAAAAGTTTTTTACCCTCTTAACCACCCAATCAGAAGTCACTAAATAAGACCCTCCTTGTTCCCCAAGTACAGCAAGTGATTGAATATCCAGCATCTCACTTCCCTTGCTCTCCTCAATCGAACAAGACACCATGACCAAAGATGGAGCAAACCCATCTCCATTCAAAAAGTTTACCTTCATCCCTTCTAAATTTCGACCCTCTAAACCTCCTTTCCCCCACCCCATTCTCCAACAGCTCTAGAGAGTTCCTAGAATTTAAGTTCAGCATGGGTCCTGTACTTTGTTCTCCACCTACCACCTGATATAGAATTTGGTTCCCAACATTAGATTCGAACCTTTGCTCAGAAACACTTGTTAAGAACATCCCCACTTCCATAGACCCACCTGAACTGCTCCCCTGTATCACCAAAACACCCTCCTGCCATGGAACTCCTTCCCCAGCAACCTCAAATAGTTCTTCGTTCTTTTCTGTGAAACACCCAAATAATTTAGTTATTACTTTTGGTCTTTTTTGATCAATTACTGATCTTACCGGAATTTCAGCATCTCATCCCTCCCCACTGTTACAAAAAATCCTTCTTTCTTGTCTTTGCAGCACCCAAACATTGCAACTATTTCTTTCAATCTCTTATGAGCAATTTCTGCGCTTACCGAAATTTCATCAACAATTCCTTCCCCGGCGATACCAAAAAACCCTTCGGTCTTATCTGTACAAAACCCAAAAGCTTCAGCATCTAATTCCATTGATGTCTGAGCTGTGCTAGATCCTCTAATAGCTCGTTCCTCTACTACTTCATCAATTGTAACTTTCTTCCTAGACAATACCGAAGAAATGTCTTCCTTACTGACCTTACTCAAACCCACCCCTTCTCCTGCTTTCACTTTCCATTTTGTCTTGACTATTGATTGAGACCGCCCCTGATACACTTCCCTGCATAATGGGTTAGACTCTTCTCTTATCGTCAACCGTGACTTGGCTTCAAAACTTACCATCACCTTTGTTTTATTGGAAAATATTGGATAATCCCCTTCTCCCATGTATTGCGACTCTCTTGCCCCTGTGGGCTTTTTACTCATATGGCCACATAAACCTTAGCATCCATGGATTGCAACCCTCCCGCCCTTTGGGCTTATTACACATATCCGCCCCATAAACCTCAGCATCCATTCGGCCCATTTCTTTATTCTCTAAAACCAGCGCCTCATCGCCTCTTGTGGGCTTACCCACTGAATCAACAAACCCCGCTCCATAACATTGACCCACTTCTAATCTCTCTATATATCCCTCTACTTCCTTCTTAAAGGAAAGTAATAAATCCTTTACGGGACCGAAATGTTATTCGATCCTCCTCGTATAAGATGGAAAATTCAAGCTATCATGGCCATCCTCTCCTCCAGAAATTTTGAGTAACGACTAATCCTTCTTTACACTTTCCTTTTGAGTTCCCAAACTACCAACCATACCCCTGCTCGCCGGCTCTGTTTTGTGAGTTTGTCCCTTCCCAACCAGAACCTCCACAAACAACTGTCATCCTATCTCCTGCAGTCTTGGCATCAACAGAGAATCGTCGCGTTTCTTGCCATACTTACTACCGGCATAATCCTCCTTCTCCAAATAATTAGCCACCTTCCTCATCTGAATGCAACAACTAACCCACCCAGTCCTCTCTCGGTCTTCTAGAATAATGGGAAAGCTCTGCCGTCCTCTTGCACCATACTCTGAGATCTCTAAGAATCTCCCATGGCTATTCACTCGCCACTGTGCCACGTGCACTGTATTACCCACTGTAAAAGTCCTACAGAAATCCCAGTTCTGATATCCTCTAATCAGCTATTCCACAATCTTTGACAGCCACCCAATAGTTGGATTGCCGAAACACACTGATTGGTAGACACCTTTGCTCCTCTCAGCAAAATGAATTCCTTTGTGCCCAATTTTAGATAAAACTTCAAAAGTTTTTGCTTCAAAATAGAAATAACCCATAACTAAATCAACAAAGTACCACGAAATCCTCAACGATAGACGCTGAAACATGCCCTCATGCGCTGATAACACTCACAGACAGGGCATGGTAGTAGACGCATGTCCAGAATACTGTATCTCCTAATTATATATTATCACGTACCTCCTCAAAACAACAATGTTAGAATAGGAAATATGAAAAATTAGGCATCGATTATGGCCATATTCTAATATTAGGCAAGCGTTATAGGTACTTGCATGATTAGACATATACATGATATTTTGCCCACAATGACCCCAGTAAAACACAACTGCCATACATCGGTTATCGCTCTTCTGCAAGCACCACAATCAGAGAAAATTACGTTAACAAGCACAAACTCACTCCTGCATATGGAGAGACTGGTCTATAAGGTATCTTGGGTGGAAATTCTTGCATATTTCTACTTTTATAGGTACATCCGATTTATGCCTAATATTACTACACATGCATCACCAGTGCCTATCTTGATGAGCATCCCAACCAGAAATCAGTAGCACTCACCATCAAGAAATCATCTTGAAATTTTTCTGATTCAATAGCTGGCAATCTTCTCAGGAGACTTGATACTTGTCTTAGCAATGAATTCTCACAAGGGATATCACCTATGATCAGCAATACAAGTGCAATTAATATCAACACTAGGGACACGTTTAATACGAGGAATGACTATTTCAAAGAATAGCCTTTATTAAGAATGGAATGAGTGTAATGAATTAACTTTGTAATAGCCATTCTCATAGACACGAGGGAATGACTATTCCTTCAATTGAGGGAATAGTTATTCCTCTCAAATGTCATTCCACGTACCAAACATAACCTAAGTCTTTAAATGAACACAACACAAGTAAGAGATCGACCCTTATCATTGCCAATAAGCGGTTATATGAATTCAGGGGTGACAGATTTAATGCCATCAAGAGGATGAAAAAGAGTAAAGGATATCCTCAAAAGAAGTAAACATCAAAGGTGGTTTTTGTAGCTAAAGTGAGAGTTGAAGATGCATGTTTTTTCCTCTTCAGAGATCTGATCTAATAATTTTTGGTAGCTTTTATTGTGACATTTAATTGTTTTCCTCATCTCCTTTTGCTTTAAGAAACTTTTTTCCTCTCTCATATGTATTTTTGACTAATTCTAATTTTATATATAAAAGAGAGATGGATGTACCTTTCTGCATCGCAAGAAGATAGTGATGAAGTACCCTGATTCTGCTATTCAGCATCTTGATGGCACTATGTATGCCCGTAAGGTGAGCAGCCACTGCAATCAAACCCAAGTTATAGTGATACGAATCATAAAAGAAGAAAACTTCTATTCCCTCCATCCCTAAATAGATGAAAATTTGCAAATGACACAGATTCTCATTTTTAATAAAAAGCCATAATAATCTTCCTAAAAAGTCCCTCAGGTGGGCCAAGAAAGGTGGATTCAAATTTAAGGGCAATATGAAAAGTTAAATGGATAAATGCTTTTATTTTTTGGAAACTCCCATATATTTTTGGACATTTAAAAGGAAACTACCCCATCTATTTTGGGACGGAGCAAGTATATAACTAATACAACTTCCTTCCTTCTCCTAAAAGAGGTTTATTGATAGCAGTGTTATGGAAAAATAACAAAGAGAATGGGGAGTGGAGCACTAACATTGAGTAGCTGCTGAACCTCCATCAGATGGTTTAAGATGTGCAACATGATCAACTGAAATCCGTTCCGCTTCAACTGTCTTTAAAGTACCCACAAGAAAAATGAATGTATAACCTAGTTGGTGTTGTTTAGATCAAATTTGGTACAGAAGAATGAACATGCCTAACCTCAATAGTGTAGCTTGAACGAACAAAAATAAGCTGTGGAATCCCATCTATTACATGCAGCTCTGAGTTGGAAAGATCAATACCCAATAGAACAGAGAAGTTATCAGCTCAGTATACTTAGCAGGTGAAAAGCTAATAAAAAAAGTGATCCCACCAGGAAATAGAAAAGCATGTATAAACCAGATAATTTTTTTTTAAATAAAAAAGATTGTAGAGAACACACGTTATTCAGCAAAGGAATTAATCTCCAACCGAGGTCACCAGTAGATCATTCGACCATTAAGAATTAGACAAACACTAAGTTTGGCAAATTGGATAGATAAGGAATGATGAGAGATAAAGGAACGGGAAGAGAAAGATGAGAAGAGAGGTGGTGAGAAGTGAAGTATGATTTCTCTTTTTAATGTTTGGATATTCACAGCATTTCTCAGAAGAATTTCACATTCAATAAGAGGTCATGCAAGTTACATACCACTTTCAAAAATTGTCACTGGGAGATCCTTTTGAGCATGATTTATTGAAGGATTGAGAAGAACATAAACAGGACTTTCATTAATATCCATCAACTGCTACAAAAGAATGTTCATTACGATTAACTAAAATATATAAGTGCATATGTTGAAGTTTACACTAAACAAAAAGTAGCTTGAATGCATAAATTAGCTGAGCACATGCCATAACAAAGTTTTCAATGAACAATGGAAATACATAAACCTAATATAGGAAAACAACAAGAACCTATATAAAGATAAAGAGCAGAATAAAAAACTGACATATTGGAGAGTCATGAAATTGTAGAAAAGCTTCTAAAAGCTTGAAATACAACAAAATCTGAAAGACATGAAATGCAAGCGACATTTGCAGAATCTTCAGTCCACAACATGGACTGAAGTACGACTATCCCATAATGAACTACAACTTAAAGCCAGATGGCAGCACCGAGTAGTGAAATCATTAAAGAAGACAATCAAATCAATAAAAAAAAAAAACACTCACATTGCACAGATTCACCATTAATGCACGGCAAACTAGCACCACTGTGAGAGTAACCCAAAAAAGTAGCAATCAGACATTGGCAATCAACATAAAATACAGAGACACCAAGCCCTGGGCTTTCTCAAGTAGGTTTTGAGCATCGTCACAAGTCAAATGCTAAGCGTTTGGATATAAAGAGATCTAACGCCATTCCCAGGACAATTCTGCATCACTTAGTCCAGGGGAGCAGTCACCGTGATTATGCAGCCACTTATGTGTTTCAATCAAATAAAATAAAAAAGGGGTAACAAGGAAAAAAGAGGGATGGTTTCACGGAAAGCAAGACATTCCTAACTGCCAAGAACATTTCCAAACGACAATAAAATAGACGAGACTAAAAAAACAACAGTTATGGCCAAAAATTTAAGGGACGCCAGGTATTTGATCATAATATAGGTATTCATATAAAAGACTTTTGAAACATGCTTATTAGCTTGTGCGAGTAGAAACCATAACGCCTTTAAGAAAATATCGGAACTCACAGCTCTGTGAATATGCATATCAGATTCCTGCGCATCGCAGCCAGTAGAATACCACCCAAGTATATAGAAGTGGGGGAAAACCTTCTTATCTGGTCCATTGTCAAATAAATAAGAGAATGAATACGGCGCAGCATCAATAAAAGGTTCAGAAACCCTAAAGAGAGCTAATGAAAAGACGAAATTGGAAGGACATATATAAGATATAAATCACAAAGAGGACTCAACAGAGCTCTTGCTTCTTCTCGAGGAAGGAGCGGTCAAGGGAATGCGTGGAGGGATCGTAAAGGAGCTCGAAGCTGTTGAAGATCTCGACGGTGCGTCCCCTCTGCACCCCTATCACGCAGCCGTAGACCCTCGGTGCAGGAGGCGGAGGCGAGGTGGCTGCATCAGCGCCGTTGCCGTTGTTGTTGGCGTGGGCCGCTGTGGGCGGGTGCATCTGAGACTTAACCCTAGTGTAGTGATCTGATATATTCACTATTACCAGTGGATGCAGTTTGAATGTCAGTCCGCTGCTCGACGATGACGCCATTCAACTCTCCGATCGCAGCGGAACCGAGTTTGTGATTTTGCTTCGGAAACTACTAGTAGCAGGAGAACTACGTACGTAGGAAAGAGTTCTCCTTCTGCGCCTGCCTTTCCCTTCTTCGCTCGCGTTGTGTTTATAAATTTGTTCATTATGGCCCCTTTCCCAATTCAGGCCGAGTAGGGGGAGATGGAGCCCAATCCTGGATAGGTCCTGGGCTCCAGCTAAGAATTTTCTCTTTTTTTTTTCTTTTTTTTTTTTTTTTTTTTTTTTTAATTTTTATTTTTAATTTTTTTAAAGGGGCCATAACTATTTATTATATGGAAAAAGTGCAGCAGCCGAATTAAAAAAAAAAAATTCTATAATAAATTATTTATATTTAAAAAAAACTGAAAAAAAATCTAGTGGTTCGGCCATCTTGGGATGGATCGGCGGGGTGGTTCAAAACCACCATAATGTATATAATTTTTTTTCATTTTTTTTTAAGAATTAAAAATTTTTTTTATTATTTTTAAATATATTTTTGTTAAATATATTCATCTATTCAAATATTTTTTTTAACCATTCAAAATTTATTTTAATATTTTTTGTCCTCAATATTTGTAAAATCAACAAAAATAAAAAAAAAACAAATAATATCTTCAACAACTCAATTTTAGGGCTTGTTTGGAGAACCGATTTTTTTTTTTGTTTAACTCAATTCTTCTTAAAAGTCAACTATCTTCAACAACTTAAATCAAATTTACTCTTCCACCTAACTTAAAAGTAATATAAAAAATAATATTAAAATAATATTTTTATTTAAAAAACTGAAGGAAAAAAAAATTGAGAGGTGACCGAGCACCCCGAAGCATTTCGGGGTGGCCCACCCCCAATAGCGTTTGGGGGTGGTTAAGCCACCCCCAAACATTTCGAGGGTGGCCGATCACCCTCTTAGGAGTGGTTCGGCTACCCTAACACATTTGGGGGTGGTCCGAATCACCCCACTGCTTTTTTTATTTTTTTTTTTTTTAAGAATTAATATATAATATTTTTTTTATTTTTTATTACATTTTTTTAAAAAATATATTCACCTACTTAAATATTTTTTCTAAACCATTTAATATAATTTCAAAAAAACTTTTTTTACATACGTATAAAATCAACAAAAATCAAATAAAATTAAAATAAATTTCATATCCAATCGGGCCTTCATATTTGTTTTACAATTTCTGTTTGTTTTTTTTTTTTTTTAGAAAGAATTGAAATGTAGCGGAGATGTGCCACAGAATATCATTTCTCTTAAAAGAAAAGAAAAAAATATCATTTCTCTTAAAAGAAAAAAATATACACACACAGAAGACGGGCTTATCCCAATTCCCAAGACTACAGTATTTTATCGCCTTCCTTGTAAATACTGCAAAATATATGAATTTGAAAGTAACAGAAACAGAAAAGAAAGCACAGAGAGGACCACCGCCAGGAGAGCGGCGATCGGAGGTAGAAGCCCCCAACTCTATCGAGAATTGAATAGTTGATAGTTGAAGCAAAGAGATTATTATGGCGATGCGTGAGCTTGTTTCGGGTGGGGCTGCTTGTGCCGTTCCCGGCTCTTCTTCTTCGTCCAATCCTCTTGGTGCTCTGGCCAACGCTCTTATTGGCTCTTCTTCTAAGATAGAGGTGCGTGTTCTTTATTGCAATTTTTGCCGTGTCAAGGAAGAGTAGATTTGTAAAATTTTAACGAGCTTTCTCCTCCCCTCTTAGTTTTTTATCTTCTTTTTTTTGGTTGTTGTTGTTCTGCTTACGTAGAAGGAGAGCTATGGCCAATTTTCTTCGTTTCGGTCAAATAACCAAATGGTTGCACGAAAACGTTGTTGACGTAGTTTTAATTCATTCGATATTTGGACCATATTGATGCAGGAAAAGATAAAGGAGATTCCCACATCTATACCCTCTAGTTCCGAGAGGCATTTTTACCCAGAGGCCAATGACCATTTGGGAGCTCTTGATCAGCCATTTGTGGAACCCAACGCCCAGGTTCTTCTTCTTCTCTAGTTTTCGAATTTACCTTAGTGGATAACTTGGGAGTTGCTCGTATCGTCATTGTTTTATATGTGGTCAGGGCTCAGAATTTCTTCGCGGCTTCCGCTCTGCAGCCCAGGGTGAACTTGCAGCCGCATGGGATGAGATACAGGTTCCTCTAGGTAGGGAAAGTCAAACCCACATCCCTCAATTGGACCATGTATATGATAGGGCAGCTATTACGCAGCCTCCTCAACAACCAATTTTGGATGGTAATTTCGGTGCTTACTTATTTCTGAGCTAATCTTGGACATGAAAGTTGCACTTGTCTTGCATTAAGTTAAGTTTTGATTTTTTTGTCTGTGGTGGTCTTGTAACAGTTAATTTTTTATTATAAATATATTGAATGAATTGATGGATGAAGAGAAGTTAGAAGACTATGGTGCGTATTGTGTTATATTACTGGAGAAGGAATATAAAATATAGATACATAAAACACTGTTTTGGATGGCTATGATTAGTTGTATTAGAGAAGCTACAAATGAGGTCCTTGGAGAACCTGAGAGGAATGGACCAATGCGGAGTAGGACATTTGAGATGTAAAACTGGTATTTCTCAGAACATTGATGAATAAGGATCGAGTTTTTTTTTTTGGAATATGGGGGTGCTCCTTGTAGGATATATAACTGATGTGTTAAGTTGGTTACAACTATAGACATACCTCCTGTTAGAAGAAAGCTTAAAAGATGCCCAATTAGTTTAAAAAAAGGATCCATATTGCCGTTCCACTGTAGCGGTGATCTCCAGCACAGAAAATAGAAGAAAAGTTCTTGTGAGTTTTACCAAATTGCTTTCCTCCTTTCTGTACTGCAGGGCCACCTCAAAGAGTGTTGTCAAGCTTTTTGCACTCCTTTGTTGATAGTAGCCGTGGAGGAGTTCCATTTCGCCCTACTCCACTTCCAATATTAGGGTTGTCTGAAGGAGACAAACAATGCATACGCGACCGTAGCAGCATAATGGCCCGACACTTTTTTGCAGATAAAAGTGAAGATTTTATAAATGCACAGGTTTGGAACTTTAATGGTTTTACCTCATTCTACCAGGCGTTTCAGAATTTTGTTGGTGATTTTCTTCATCCCTCCTCTGAAATGGCCTTTTGTGGACCGAGCCTAGTACCAATGAGCTTAATTTTCTGGTGCATGTCTAACTATCTGGGATTGAGAGCCTGATTTTATCATATTTCCATTAATTTTTTAGCCATTTGTTTTATTTTCAAAATTTTTCTCTTGAAAGTTTGAGAGCCTCTTCATGGTGGACTGGAATATAGATTTGTTGTTGCTAATAATTTTAAAAGGATTTAAAGGCAAATACATCTTGGCCTCAGTCCTTAATGTAATTTTTCACATGAATATTGTGGGATCTGCATCAGGAACATTTACTAGAATTGTTTGCTCCTCATCATGACTTTCTTTGTTGTTCAATTCCTCTGTAGATAAAAACTTATCTAATTGATTTTTATTTTTCCAGGTAAATGCGCTTTTATGTTCTTTAGATATTGATGGAAATGCTCAGGCTAAGGGGCCTCTGCCAGGGAGATTTAGAGAGCTAGAGGATTATTGGAGCGAGTCTCAAGGTATCCTGAAACCTGGTCCTCCTGCAGCAGATGGATGGGTAACTGAATTTAACCAACAGAGAATGGAACATGGTGATGGTGATGCTTGGGCTCACTCATATGAACAACAACATGGTGCTAATGGTTGGGCCTCCGAATTTGAGAAGGTAAGAAAGCATTTAAATTTACATTTAGTACCCAAGCAATGCTATTTCATACCTTGAACAGAGTACAACTTCTGTTTAAGTACCCATGCAACTAATCAAAAGTTCAGCAAGACCCCAGTTAAAAGTTTACGAGGACTAGTTGAGCACCATACTGTAATTTAAAATTCTCAATATACCAGTACTTGTGCTAATACAATGCCTTAACACTAGACTATCCATAAAAAAATTAAAAACTATTCCTTTTGCCAAAGAATTTCCAGCAAACTAAGATGACCGAGTGTGCAGTGCAATATCTCTAAATTGAAAATGATCACAAATCACTTTTTTAATTTACTCTATGTATCACAAGACATCACATTGGGAAATATTTTTTGAGCTAATGACAAAGAATTGTTGCTTTTCTACTTCACTGTATGTATTGTAAGACATTTTATTGATATCTCCTTTTGAATTACTGGTACAGTCTCAGTTGACGTTGGTTGATCAAATGAGAGGTGCAAATATCTCAAAC
Organism: Betula pendula; assembly: GCA_900184695.1. Lineage (NCBI taxonomy): Eukaryota > Viridiplantae > Streptophyta > Magnoliopsida > Fagales > Betulaceae > Betula > Betula pendula. Next base: position 380,133 of record FXXK01000668.1, read on the forward strand.
TTAGCTGCTATGGAGCAGACTCGCATGCTTGCAAATACGTTAGCTCAAAATGATGACCCTAAATTTCAGGTTTATATGCTGTATCATGATATTAATGTTTCACATAAAATTTTGACATTATGTGCATGTGTGTTTTTGTGGTTTGGATGATTATGGAGAGTATCACATAAATGAGCTTTGAATTAAAGGTTGTTCAAGTGGATGATGCACATGCACATTTTGTAACCATCATACTGATAACAACTCCAAGGAAGCATTTGGAAACTGTTAGAGCCATTTGGCTGTTGCAATCACGATGGCGTTGATCTCTGGAAAACTGCTCTGGGAATGAAAAGGATTAAATACCCTTTATTACTCATTGCTTTAGGACTATTTTGACTGTTTATTTGTCCACAGTTTTGAAAATACATAAATCTGCTTTTTATTGTTTCTTTTAAATGACTCACTTTCAGTACTTTCAGAAATGCTTCTTCATCTTTCCTTTTTTCCCCCATTTCAATAGCGGTAATCAGTTTTTGTTACTGCTGCCATATGGGTGCTTACTATTTCAGGAAGCTATCTTAGCTTGGAGGATTTCTGGATTATAAAAGATATGCTATTTTGTAATCGTAAACAGTACTGTTGTAATTCATGTACTACAGCATATGCTCTATGCCTAGACAATGTCATGTATGCATGAACTGAAATGTGTCTTTCATGCAAAAGAAGCTGCAATATATTAAAGTAGGACCGTTCATTAATTCCCAATCATGCGTCAAAAGCTGACATGTTCGGCAAACTCGTAAGTTTAAAACTTATAAGCCTTGTGTTCTTTTTATGGAAATATTTCTCTTTCTTAATAAAAGAAATTACTGTTTCCCTTTGTGCAGTTACTTTCACAAGAAAAGTAATGCTTCTTAATAAATATATTCCCTCAATAGTTGGTCTAAGGCTTAGTTGATTCCTGTCTTTCTTTTCTCCCTCTAGTCGGCGTGTGTCGACACATTTCTTCTGTTGTTTCCTTTGTGTCTTTCCTCTGGGGTTGGAGCTAGTGAAATATGGGTTATGTGAGCTGGTTTTACGTAGAGTCTAAAGTGTTTGAGCTTTCGGTGCTTGATGGGGGTCAGTACCGTGTTTGGTAGAGAGAAGACACTGGTTGTCCCGTGTGATGCTGGTTGGAAAATTCAGCGTTGAGTGGCTAAAAAAATTGATAGAGAAACTGCTTGGTCTGCTAGAGGACAAGACTTTATCGATTCTTCTAGAGAGAGGAATAAGGCTTTCATTGCCTAGAAAGGCTCTAACAGAGCAGGGCGGTTTGTGGAAGTGGCGGAGTACGCGGTTGGTGGTCTCCGTGTCTCATTGTAGTCCCAGAAGGGCGAAAAGGGTGGGGATGGAAGATTTTTGCTGCCGAGATGGGGAAGGTGGTGGCCCTCTTCGATTCCTCTCCTGGCACGAACACTGTTGTGCTTTCACGTCAACATCTTAGGGACCCTAGTGGCTACACGATAGCCTACATGATCAAGGATATGGTGGCAGCTTCGGTGGCTCTGATGACCACCAACGATGGTGGTGGTAGGAATGTGGAGTTTGTGGACCATCTACTTCATTGTGACGTGACTTATGCCATTTGGATTGCCTTTTCAGTTATTTCGGATTGTCTCGAGTTATGCTTAGACGTGTAATTGACTTGTATGCTTGTTGGTAGACTATTGGTAGTACGCAGAGTGCTGCTGTGTGGAAGATGGTGCTTACGTACTGATGTAGTTTTAGAATCAATGATAACATGTACCACTCGTAATAGAACGAATCCTTGTAAAATATGACTATATATAGAGGGTGTTGAACCTCAACGATTGTTTTTATAGTTGTTATCAAGTGTTCAAGATCTCCTCTAATCTAACTTAGAGAAGATGTTTGTTTGGTTTGGTTTTGAAAACTAAATGTAAGCATAAGCAAATAACAAAATAATTGGAGAGAAGTATAGGGAATTGATTGCACCACAAACCTCATACCAATGGTAGTTCGTATTCAACATGGGATTCTCATTATATGCATGATATGATGCGCGTTATTGTTGTTAATCACACGACGACATCGACAAGAAAATATTTTTATTCAGAGATAATGATAACTCATCTTAGGTTAGCACGGATTGTCCACCTAACCACTACTTGTGATACGATTCGTGTTTTCTAGCTTGGCCTATAAAATCTCCTAATTAGCATACACATAATCAAGGGATAAGCATAACCCAAAACAAGCCAAACATCTTTTTTGAGTTAGATTAGAATAGATCTTGAATACTTGATAGATAACCACCAAAAACAATCCTTGAGGTTCGACACCCTCTATATAGTCATATCTTACAAGGATTTATTTTATTGCGAGTGATAATTTATCATTTTTCGTAAAGATCACATCAATTTTTTGTGCCATTCTTATTCGCAATAGAACGAATCCTTGTAGGATAGGACTATATAGAGGGTGTCGAACCTCAAGGACTATTTTTATGGTTGTTATCAAGTGTTCAAGATTTACTTTAATCTAACTTAGAGAATATGTTTGTTTGGTTTGGTTTTGAAAACTAAATGTAAGCATAAGCAAATAACAAAATAAATGGAGAGAAGTATAGGGAATTGATTTCACCATTAACCTTATACCAATGGTAGTTCATATTTAACATGAAATTCTCATTATATGCATGATATGATGCGCGTGATGGTTGTCAATTACACGACGACTTTGACAAGAAAATACTTTTATTTATAATGATAACTCATCTTAGGTTAACACAGATCGTCTACCTAACAATTACTTGTAATACGATCCTTGTTCCCTAGCATGACCTATAAAATCTCCTAATTAGCATACACATAATCAAGGAATGAACATAACCTATCTTAGGTTGGCGTGAGTCATTTACCTACATTACACTAAACTAAGGTGTAGAATGATCTATGGTCCCTAGGCATGGCCTATCAAACCTCTCGATTTTGTGTCAAAGAAAATCATTGCATAGCTATCATTCCCATAATCACAGAAAATAGAAACGTTTGAATTTATTCAAGACAAAAAAATTTCTCATAGACAAGATAAGTATTTCATCATAAATGAGTATGAACACTAAAAATGATTTACAAAAGTTTTTCAATTCTCTAGGCTATACAATCATCATACATATGCAGAAAATCTCAAGAGAAATACAATCAAACCATGGTACTTGAAAAGAGCTATATCAAAACCTTATGGAGAGTTTAGCTACTCATGGAGGAGCTGAAAATCTCTTTTAATAAAGAGAAAACCATCTCCTAGACTTGGTTGAGCCGCTGGTCGTGCTCCCTGGTCAAGCTCAGAACACTTTTAACACTTTGCATTGTCCAACTTTAGCCAACAAAACCAGCTCTTGACTCATTTTACATATCATGTGAAAATCCCTAGAATCCCCCTCAAATCCCATATTCTAAGGTGAATTAATCTCTTCAAATCCCTACCTACAGGGTAATCAAGTCAAATCCCTATGAGCTAATCTTGTGCTGACCATTTTTTTGTGTGTCTTTTGTCTCTCCATATCCAGCGCAGATAAGATTCTGGTGCGACCAAATGTGCTCAAGCCTTTGTAGAATTGCGCTTGAGCTACTTTGTTTATTGATGCGCTCGAGCCCTTTTAGATGGGCTCGAGCCCTTTGTCTTCATCCGCACATTGTGATGTGTTTAGTGCCTGAAATCAATGGATTTGTTTACACTTTCATCTTAGGACCTGAGAATATTAAAAAGTATAAAAACAAGACAAAACATTATATTAAAAAACAAACTAAGGGTTAACATATGCGAGTTAAAGGGCTTGAATGTATAACATTCGGCGCTTATCACGTACCTTTTATGGTATTTATGGAGATAAATAAATGACATAAGTTTTGAGGACCGTGAGAAGACTTTGGAGAAGATTAAGTCATTTTTCTTTAAAACTTTGTATTTTTGGACAACTGATTATGTTTATCATTTAACAATTAGTTATAGTGATTTTCTTGTTCTTTTTGCTCCTTTTAATTAGGTCATTCCTCTTGTATATTTTCTGTGTATTTAGGGCGTCTTTACGCTTTGTAATTGTTTCTCTTGAAAGTAAGGTATTACTTTTGCTACAAGAAAGCCGGGGATGTTTGGCATCGGATACATAGGTACTTGGGACTGTCCCTTCTACGTGTGGGTAGCCCCTTTTTTAAGTCTTGGCCAGTCTCTAAAACTATCCAAGCAGACTGATGTGTGCATGGTATTTTTCTCAGGCCTTTGCATTGGTCTACCAACACTGCAGATGATTAAGGTTGCGGTAATGTACTGGGTACAAAAACGCTTAGATATCCTCTTTACTAGGAGGATGATGATAAATTTGATTTAGGGTTAATACATATAGCAATGATAGCACACAAATGGTTGGTCCAAATCCATGTAATGTGTCAAAAGGTCCTAAGCCTAGTTATCATTGATATGTCTCACATGCACGATTGCTTTTTTGTTGTTGATACTTTTGGCTTTGTTTTCTTGCAAATGTTTAATTATCTACATCAATTTGTGGCATACAGAACTCAAAGTTTCTTCAGTTTGTGTCAAAGATGAGTCGTGGTGAACTTATTATTGATGATAATCAAGTCAAGGAGAGTGCATTACCTGCAGCTGGGGATTGGGCTGCAGAATACCAACAACAGTACAACAGGAGTCCTGCTTGGGCTAATGAATTTGTATGTGATGAGTCAAGCATAAATTTGGATGATGCAGTTAACTTGTAACAGCAGTGATGTGCATTATTTATATAGATTCGTACATGTGTCTGTATATACATACATGTACATGTACTGTACTTATATATATGCACACACACACACAAATATATTCACATACAACTTTTGAATTTTAAAATTATATATAGCAATCATAGATTTTTAAATAAAACTTCTTGGTTATAGTTCAACTTATAGTTGCAGTTGTCTTGTATGGTATTTATAATCTAGCTTTGAGAAAGAAAGTAACATATGACATTAATTTACAAGGATATACAAATGCAATTGATATATGGCATGCATATAAAATTGACTCTAGCAAAATTTCAGAGTCAACTATTGTGAAACCAAAATATATATGGTAGTCGCATTCGTAAATAACAAATTCAATGATATATTTAACAATTATATTCTGATGCATGGAGACAGGAAAATGATTTCATACGCAGTGAAACTGTACATCAACCTCTTTTCCCTCTTTCCAAATGGTAAGAAGAAATCCCAAAATTATAGTTCACTTTAAAAAGGTAAATTTTGGGAAGTGCATCAGAATTATTCATTCATATCTGTTATAAATGACTATTTGAGTTGTGTCTTAAATTGTTCTTTTCATTTGAATAAAAGACAAATGTCCTAACATGTTAGAAATAAAATGGGAAGCAAGTTTGGGACATCCTAAAATGGAAATGAGGACCATAATCTAGGCAGCACAATTTATTTGTGAGTGCTTCAAAGGGCACTGCCTATCTTAGGGGATGTACACAAAAGCGACGTAGGTTATGTTCACATGGACTTCTAAAATATTTGTGTGACTGTGACTATGTTCTTATATTAAATTATCTTATAAGGGGTCGGTTTGCCTCCAGTCTCTGTTACCTGATTCTAGTGCTTTCAGCTTTCTCATGGTCCTGATCGATGGGTGAATGAGTTTACTACGGAAGCCGAGCGACATGGGTCAGTTGATGATCAGTGGGTCAATGAATTCTCTAAGTTGCATGTCCATGATTGGGCGGAAGAATTTGAGCGTCACGTTGGTGAAGGGGTTTTGGGGGAGAATTCTGCTGATAATTGGGCGAATGCGTATGATGAGTAAGTCTAGTTGACCTCCTGGAAGAAATATAATGTTGAACAATCATAACACATTCTTCTCTGTACATGGGGGGGAACTCTGTTGAACAACTCCTGCTGATTGTATTTTACTATTGCTGTTCCTAAAGAAAGGGAAGATACTCATTACGTTTGACTAATAAGGAGTGGATTTTACTATTTTATGAATCATGTTAAGTTGAATTACTCCATGTTTTGTTTTGTTTTTGCTTTTTTATTAGTAAGTACAATGTATTGATTTTATTTGCAAGTAATGGACTTTACTTTTTCTCTTTGCCCTTATTTTTTTCAAGGTTATCACAACCATATATGTTCTTAACAGGCTCCATATTTTGCCTTCTTGTTGTTTGTTTCTTTGATTTATTTCTACATAAATTTGCATTCACTTGTAATTAATCTTGTCATTGTCAAAAATGGCGCAAGTGATCTCATCTGTCTTTTTGTGTAGGCCCAAAGGATGGGTCTCTTTTAGCACATAAATGCCTTATAATGACAAATCTGGTTTTGCCATTAAAAATATAGGTACCTAAATGAGCAAGTAGCTGCCAAGCAGCGGTCAGACACTTCAAGGGGATTATATGTCTTCTCTGATATGAATCCTTATGTTGGTCACCCCAATCCCTTAAAAGAAGGCCAGGAGCTGTTCCGCAAAGGTCTTCTGAGTGAAGCAGTGCTTGCATTAGAGGCTGAAGTTTTGAAAAACCAGGACAATGCTGAAGGTTGGAGGTTACTTGGAATAGCACATGCAGAGAATGATGATGATCAACAGGTTATTTGATCTCTTGATCTTGAATTATTCAGTTACTATATTTTTTGCGTATTTATCTAACAATATAATATAGTTGGACTTTGTTGCTCTATTATCTAACATGCTGAGAATGACGATGATCAACAGGTTATTCGATTTCTTGATCTTGAATTATTCAGTTACTATATTTTTTGCGTATTTATCTAACAATATTATATAGTTGGACTTTGTTGCTCTATTAGACTGCTATACAAGCTTCTCAGAGTACATGTTACTGCATGGCCCATTCAGAGCATATCTTTATTTCCCTTCCCAGCATGTTTATTTGTTGATTTATAATTTCTTTACCAACACAAAGATGTTTATACCTTTTTGTGGAACACAAGAATATCAAAGGTCAACTTTGAGAAGCAATATTAACTTCTCTAAAATACATAATATTTGATCAATAAAGATATAAGCTTTTTAAATATAGATTGTGCATCTCCTAATTTCCAACTTTCTCTTTCATCCTCCCCTCCCGTAAAAAGAGAAACAAAAAAAAAAGAAAAAAAAGAAAAAAAAAACAGTACTATTAATAAATCTTTTTTATAGACCATAAAATGGGGTCCTATTAAGTTGAAGAAAATAGAAGAAAAAGAGACAAAGAAAGTGGCTGTTAGAAAGACATGACTGAAAATTTGGGTTCCTACTTTGACATATTAATTATATTGGCATCAAAATAAGAAAATTACATAAATGCCCTCCAATCCAACAATAGGAATAATATTAAAAATGGATGCAACACATCTACACATGCCGCTCAAGCTAAGGCAAAGATACCCCGCATGCCTAGTTTGCTTAAGGTTGTGTAAAAGATGCTACTTGACATTCCCTTTGTCAAAATATCTACAAGTTATTCTCTGTTCTTCACATGAGGTGTACAGATGAAGCCCGCGCGCAATTTCTCCTTGATAAAATGTCTGTTAATTTTGATATGCTTGGTATAATCATGTTGGACTAGATTCTGAGCAATATTAATCTCTAACTTATTGTCGCAATACAATCCCATGGAATCTTTAGATCATATCCAGTTCTTTCAATAGTATTTTGAACCATAATAATTAACACACTCTAAGTGTCATAGCTCTAAATTTAGCTTTTGCACTTGATCTAGTAACCTTATTGGCTAGAGAACTCTTATTACTTTCTATTAACTTATTATCCTGCTCCATTGGATTATCAACAATTTACAACAAGAATCCTTGTTTCCTTGAGAAGATCAAGAACATGTTTTTGTTCATATATCTATATATACATATATACATACATATACCATGTCTTGATTTTGCTACCTTAGAGCATCTTTAGCAGACACTCTAAATAGCCCATACTAGTTATATTTAGCCATTCTGAGACCATTTTTCTCCTCCAGCAGACCTTTCATATTTGAAGGTTTTAGAAAATTTGCTACAGTATGAAAGTTTACTGTAGCCCATTTTACCATTTTTTTTATTAATTTCTTCTCCTTTCCTCTCTCTTCTTTCTCCTCCTCTCTCCGTTCTCCTTCATTTTCTCGCTCAATCTGCCATGACCGAATTCGAAGCTCGGCACTAGCCACCACGAAGCTCGGCACTAGCCACGGCACCCATCGCCTGAACGTCCTCAACTCCTCGCCGCCGGCGACCGCTCGAGGCGCTGAGATTGAAGACGAAGGCATGGGGGAGTGGGGTTCGGAGAGAGGCTGAGATTGGAGCAGAGAATTTCAGAGATTCTGGTTCCATCTCCGGCGCTGGTGGTTCAGGATTTGACTTCGGACTCCGGCGAGTCCCAGCCGGAGCTCGGTTACCTTCTTGGAGCATCCGACGACGAGCTCGGTCTCCCTCCGACGATCTCCTCCATCGAGGAAGCGAGGATTGAAGCCCTAGATTTCGAGGCGGGTTCATCATACGCCGTTGGATTGGAGCAGAGAATTTCAGAGAAAGGGGAAGAAAACAGAGAGTAAAAAAAAAAGGAAAAAGAAACATTAAAAAATAATATTTAAATAAAAGTAGAGGGTGAAATAGAAGGTGTTGTTAGAGTTTAGATTGAAAAATTGATAGCTAAAATAAAAAAAGGTGTATTTTGAGTAGTTAAAATAAAAGCCCTTGCTAAAGATGCTCTTAGAAATTGCATATTTCTTCCATTGTTAAAACCCACAAATTTCTACAAAAAACCATCAAGAAAATGCTGATTACATTACACCAAATCACACCTTTACGAGCTAGAAAGATAGGACCCAAAATTAGGGTTCCTACTCTGCTAACACATTATTCATATTAGCGTCAAAATAAGTCAATTACATTTATTCCTTCAAATCCAATAATAACAATAATATTAAAAATAAATGTGACACATCAGCATATTCCACATCACGCCCTAACTTTCACATGCTTGAAAATGCTTCCCACAAAATAAGGTCATATTTAATACTGCTACTTTTCTCCACGTCCTGTTACTATCCTGATTGAAATCCCATATCCATGACGATTTTTTTTTTCTTCCGGGGCATATGTATGAACTTAAAATTTGTGCTTTTCTCTATTTTGGCACTTGATTGCTTGATCAACTGGGACTCATGACTATCTTTTGAATACATTTGTTTGCTGGAAATGATATAAATTGTGGAGTTGTGTCTTAATTTGGTTTTTGTTTGAGTAGTTTTGTGCATTTAGTGTGTTGTTCAATCTTGTCTATTTTTGAAGTCTGACCAGTTGAGTTTTACTTTGTAGAATAACATGTATAAAGCTGAACTTAGATTTATGCAGGCTATTGCAGCCATGATGCGTGCACAGGATGCGGATCCAACAAATCTGGAAGTGCTTCTTTCCCTTGGCGTGAGTCACACAAATGGTTAGTGGTTGCTTGCTGCACTTTATTATTGATAAGTTTTTTGGAATTTAGTGTTAGGAACTCTATAATTTTTGGTGTTGTGGGGAAAAGTACTTGAAACTATCAAATTATGATGGAATACCAAAAGAATTGATGGTTTTTTCAAATATGCAGAACTTGAGCAGGCAGCTGCATTGAAATATTTATATGGATGGTTACGTCATCACCCGAAGTATGGGACACTTGCCCCTCCAGAGCTATCTGATTCTTTATATTATGCTGATGTAAGTGTTTTAGTGTGTTTTTTTTTTCCTTACAGATGTTATCCTCTGTGGTAAGATATACTTCTAAACTAGTTTGTGGGGAAATCTGAATTTCTAATCTGTGTGGTTGTGTGTGTGTGTGTGTTTACCCGTTTCAGCTGTCGTTATCATCTGTAGCAGCATAAGCATTAAAAACTGTTTTGTGGCGGAATTTCAAACCCCTTACTTACATGGCAAAATTCACCGGATGATACAATATAATTTACTATTTTTGTATTGAAATGCTGTTTTGTGGAAGAAATTCAGGAAGTTTGTAGTGAAAGAAAAGACGTGTGATGATGCAAGAAGAGACATGTAAGTTTATAGTGCAGCTCTAATTATGTATTGTGAAATAGAAGGTCAATGGCAGTAGTACTCACTAGAGCTGTCTGATATGTTGACAGAAATATATACATCTCCACACTATAGAAATTATATTTTCTTTAGGTCCCGTTTGGTTTGCGGAATACACCCTTGGAATGGAATGACTATTCCATAGGAATAGTCATTCTTTTATTTGGTAAGAGCTAATTCCAAGGAATAAGTATTCCGTTGGAATACTTATTCCCTTACGAAGAGGAATAGCTATTCCTTTCAAAAATGAGAGGAATAGCTATTCCTTACGGAATTGACAAACATTTTGTCCAAATTAAAAAAATTAAAAAAATTATTTTTCTCTTAAATTCCAAAAAAAAAAAAAAAAATTAAAATTCAGAAGGTTGAGTCGTGGGTGGCCGACCACCCATTGGGGTGGTCGCCACCCACTGTGGGAACGGGGGTGGTCGCCACCACCCCCGGCGACCCCCTTGGTGGTCGCCGGGGTGGTGCGACCAACCCGGCGAATTTGGGGTGGCCTTGGCCACCCCCGATGAGTATCGGGGTGGCAGCCACCCCCGATTGGCTCCGGGGTGGCGCGACCACCCCGGAGCACCCAGGGGTGGTCGCGGCCACCCCCAGACGCCGTCGGGGGTGGCCACGGCCACCCCAGACGGCCGTCGGGGGTGGCCACGGCCACCCCTATGCCAATCGGGTGTGGCCAGGCCACCCCCCAAAACTCATCGGGGTGGCCAAGGCCACCCCCAAATTCGCCAGGGGTCGTCCACCCACCCCGGGGGACCCCCTTGGTGGTCACCGGGGGTGGTGCGACCACCCCGCGTTCCACAGTGGTGGCCGACACCCCAATGGTGGTCGGCACCCACTATGGTTTTTTACTATTTTTTTTTTTTTTTAAAAAAAATTCTGAATAAATATATTTAATTAAGTAGGGTTTTGGTTTATTTAGTTTCAATTCTTATTAAAGCATATGTATTGTCACCAAACCAAAGAATAGGAATAACTATTCCATTCCACCCACCTCCATTCCTAGGAATTAACTATTCCTTTTCCTAATGGAATACTCATTCCGCAAACCAAACGAGGCCTTAGTTGTTTTCTCAAGGTATTTACCGGTTTGGGGGTAAATGGGTTAAAGGGAGGTGCATCTTATCTTAGTAAGTATGGATGCTGATGAACCCGCAGAAAAATGGTAGACAGAAGCACTTGATTAATACTGAATTCAACTCCACTTATGGCACGAGCAACCTCAGTGCAAAGATAGCAATATTTCTCCTATGTCCATACACTTATCTGACTCTCTTTTTCATCTACACAGACCTACACCAGTTACACTCATGACAAAGACACCTAACTGTGAACACTTCCCACTAGCACAGTGAACATACAAACATTAAACTCACTTTACCCATTATGCGCAAGACACTACACTTCACACATACGCATCCCATGTTTAGTACTACAAGCAAGACACAAACACCACTCTTCATGCGTCACACACGGCTACACTAACTACCAAGCAAACTGCGTTGTTTTTCTCCAAAACAGAGCGCGCACACACTACACTCATCCCCCACCTTTTGGCCTATATCCAGCTGGGGTCTATCATTTGCCCCCCATCTAGATGAACCTTGTCATCAAGTTTCAGATTTGTGCCATTGTTGGAGAGTTGATCCACCTATTTTTGATAAGTAATAAACTAATCTCATTGAAAGCGTAAGGCGTCCTTAAGTATACAAGAAGTATACTAAAGAAACCACCTAGCTAGAAATAGCAAAACGAATAAGGAAGTCATTATAACTAGTCGACAAAGGAGACAAATACGTCATCGTCCAAAGATACAAAGTTTCGAAAATCAAAAAAATGATTTCCCTCAACGTTCTCTCCTTATCCTCAAAATTTCTATCATTTATTTCCCTCCATAAACATCAAAAGAGGCACGTGGGCACCATTTGCCACACCACGGCACTCCTTGGCCTGCTAGAGGACCACCAATAGTTATACAGATCAACATGTCTAGGCATAATTCAGGACATCCCAAAACAACTGAAAAAAAAAAAAACCTTCAAATAGCGGAAGTCACCTCACAATGAAGAAGAAGATGGTCCACCGACTCCCCATTCCTCTTGCACGTGCAACTTTTGTCCATCACGATGACGTGCCGCCTCCTAAGATTATTCAAGGTGAGGATCTTGCCTAGAGCCACCGATCACACAAAAAAAGCCGCCCTTGAAGGAACTGAATCTGACAAACACTTCCTGGGGAAGAAGCTCCCTTCAGAAGAAGCTAGAGAGCAATAGAAGGATTTGACCTTGAACAAACCTTTTTTGGAAGGAGCCCACCACAACTGATCTACCCTTTCTTGTCTCACCGTAACTAAATGTAACACTTGGAGAAAAGATGCAAAGACACCTACCTTCGCCATTCTAGAAAAGCTCATGTTCTACTGGTTGGAGCCACCCAAAAACTCCAAATTCGCCGCAATAGAGGCATTCTTCGCACACGCGAGACCATATAAGACTGGGAGAGCTACCTTTAGAGCCGCTTCCCCACACCAATGGTCATGCCAAAAGCTGATTCTGGAATAATACCCCACCTCAAATCTGGTAAAGTTGAAGAGTTTTTCCCACCCTTTTCTGATATTCTTCCACAACCTCACCCCAAAGGCTCTAGAGAGCACCACCCTCCCTATAAACTACCATATTTAAAATCCACCAAGTCTCTCTCTCAAGCCCATGGTGCCACAACCATTTTCCTAAGAGAGTGCGATTAAACACCATCAAATTCTTGACACTCAACCCTCCCTCAGAGATTGGAGAACAAATCTTGGACCAACTCACCAGATGATATTTGAACTTTTTACCTAACCCACCCCACAAAAAATTACGTTGGATCTTCTCAATGCGATTACCAACACTCGCCGGAACTCTTCACCTGATCCACCTCTTCCCATGTTGCATCTTTCAAAATGCAAGTATTTCCACTGAATCAGTCTTTAGAGGCCACAAGTGGACATTCTTAATAAGGAATAGTTGCGGAATGGATTGGGATTTGAAGATTTTATTGCAATTGAAACAAAATTCTTTTTCCCGTCTTCATTCCATCTCTTCCCATGAGATTTTCTTTATTGAGAAGCATTTGCCCAATGCTTGACAAAATGTGTGATGGTTGATGCCACATTCAGGATGGTAGGCCGTTGAGGTTGCCTTTGAGCAAAGAGGTGTTCATCCATGATTCGGGTCATCGCATAGTTTCACGCAAGGATTTTGGACCAAGTATACAAACCTCAACGACTATTTCCTCTTCAAGATCTTCCAGTAAGGTATCGAGAATCGCCTTCTGAGGCCAATCAACCACTCGATTAGTTGACTGTTCCAAAATGATGCTAGTATTCTTTGATGGTCCCTTACTATTTGATTCATGATAATGCCTCATCAAAATTTTCGTAATAGTTTGTGCTTCACACTTTATACAGTTGGATGGGTGCCCATCACAGTCTCATTTTTGCTAATTTTGTAGATTTTTTGATGTTGTCATTTTTTTTCTTTAAATTAGGGGTTTCTCTTTGTATACTTTTTGTGTACTAGGGTTGTGCCCCTTTACGCTTTATTTATACGACACGTTACTATTATTTATAAAAAAAAAAAAATCATAATAGTTGGGCCAAATCATGCTAATAATTATTTATTAAAAGTTTTCCAGATCAAGACCGTCCCCTCTTCTTAGTGCACCTATTGCAAAAGGATGCCAAGGCAACTCTTGGTTAGGATGGAATATTCTGGTATTCGAAGAATTGGGCCACCTGGTTGAGCCACTTCTTCGGGTTAGAATTGAAGTAATGCTAGAAGTCCATCTTAACACATCGGAGTGGTGCAAAATGGTTTGGTTCTCCCTCACCTTTGGTAATAGCACATGAAGAAGTCCTTTTTTTTGCTAAACTGATCAGTGGTCGCTCAAGATGACTACTGGAATCCGTGAGCATTTCTTGAGTCTCTTTTTGGGTGTCATCTACCCTCCGCAAACTCTCAGTGGTAGCCCGGGTTTTTGCCCTTGCTGTTACTTCTAGGCAGCAGATTATTTTGTGCAGCTCATGCTAGTCAGCTTGTAGCTTCCCAGTCCTTTCCTTGTCGGTCGCTATTGACTCTGATATCAATTGATGAGTCCACAAAAAAAATGGAAGTCAGAAACACTAAATTAACATTGAATTCCACTCCACTTAGCGCGGGAGCAAACTCAATAGAAAGATAGTGGGTGTGTTTGGTAAACCTTTTTCTAGTGGTTTTTTTGGGGGAAACTTCACTGAACCTCAATGAATTGTCATCCCTTTTGTAATGTCTCCCCTAAAGTTTAAAATCTGTCAATTTAGTGTATTGAATTTTCAATTGCTTGCAATGTCCTCCTTCGTTAGGTTTGGGGTTAAATCAGATGGCAAAAGGCGTGAGATGACCTTTATACCTTTGAAAATTTTATAAAATTTCAAATAAAAAATTATAACAAGAAAAAAAAAAGGAAAAAAAAAAGTGACCCAGCTGTGGGTCACCGGACCCATGGCCATGGGTCAAAAGGGGACCCACGCTTGTGACCCAATGTAGGTCACGCCAGATCCACGGTAGCGTCTGGCCGTGACCCAGCCTGGGTCATGCAGTGACACAATTGTTGGTCATAGCGTGGGGCACAAGGTGTTGGGTCACCTTGGGGATATTTTTTTTTTTTAAAAATTAATAATAATTTTTATTATTTTTTAAAATAATAATAATATATATATTTTTTTAATTTTTAAATTTAATAAAAAAACGAAAATTGAGGTATTTTGAGAATTTCATAGTCGTTAGGATTTAACAGAAAATCCTAAAGGAGGGGGATATTGCAAGCAATTGAAAGTTTGATATACTAATTGAGAGATTTTGAACTTTATGGAGGACATTGCAAAATGGGTGAGAATTCAGGGGAAAAGTGAAGTTTTTCTCTTTTTTTATTTTATTTTATTTTATTTTTATAATAGCAATAAGAAGTGATTGATGTGATATAAAATAGAAAGAAGTTTTGAATTTTTTGTGAGAAAAAGTGAAAAGTTATGTTTTATAGTGGCTTTTTTTGTTTAAATGGTACTAAAAAAAAAAAAAAAAGTGAAAGAAGTTGTTTGGTACTAGGATTATTTTGAAGTTAAGACTTTTTTTCGAGAAATAAGGGGAGGGTTTGCCAAATAAAGCCTACTATTTTCTCTTATGCTCATACTCCTGGCTGATTATAATTTTTATCTACACAGACCTACACCAGCTATGCCCCATGACAAAGGCACCTAACCATGAACGCTTGTCACTAGCATAGTGCAGGCGCGCACACACACGCTATTAAACCTGCTTTACCCATTACATGCACGACACACCACTTCACATATACACAGCCCACATTAAGCTCTGTCTGCAAGACATAAACACCACTGTTCACATGTCGGACATGGCTACACTAAGTACCCTACTTGTTGCCCCTATTTTTCTCCTCCAAAAAGACAGCACACACCACGTAGACCCCCCATGTTTTGGTGTCTGTCCAGCTGGGGCCTATGAGATGCCTTCAGAGAAGCTGCTTAATGGAAAGCAAGGCAATTCCAATTGGAGTGTTTAAGTTAGATGGAAATCATATTGAAAAGATGCCTTGTGATTTCATTGAAGCCTCCCTGAGGGTAGGATTCCAAGATTTCTTAGATTTGTTTCTTTCTTTGAGTGCTCTCAGATGTACTTGGTCCACATTGTCCTTGACTGGTACTAAGGGAGTCCCTAGTTGTACTTGTTGAGGGTCTATTGATTGTAATGTGGGTTGCAGTCAACCAATAAGGACGAGCAACATCATGCATCATGATCTAGTCAATTAGAATTGTTTGACATGTTGAGAAATTTAAGATACCCATTTAGTAAACAAAATATTCATTTGTGAACTTAAACTCATCTCTATATTTAATAATCACATAACTTAATACACATATGTTGGGCGGGAGCAAGGCAGGGATGGAGCATGGCTCATGTTGGTAAGCTCCTAATGTTCAATTGTGACCATTTGGTGGCTCCATAGCTCAATTGAAAAATTATCTTAAAAAATGCGAGGCAGCATCGATGATGTTGATGTTGCATCTGTTAGAGAACGACCTTAAGTTTGAGCTTGGTTGTGGGTTTATATACTTGGTAGGCCTTTTTCCATACTAGCTTAAACTTTTGGTTTAGATGCTCCAACAAGAGCTAGTCAGCCAGTGAGCAATTCTGCATAAAAGAGGTTGCTGATAGTTTTAATAGTTTAAGAACATGGTGTTAGGTAGGTATCTTCCAGATAATGCATTATCAACCTTTATTAATTTTGTCACACGGTGCACTTAACATGATGACTGTTTGTGACTGTGGAAGATCCATTTATGTGGAATCGTGGACTATTTTTGGCTTGGGTCACATGTTAAATGTTTTAATTATATCCTCTGGGTTTTTATTTAGGGCTTCTCTTCTAGGGTGCACATCAAAGATTTTTTTGTGGTGTGCAGGTTGCTAGATTATTCAATGAAGCTGCTCAAATGTCACCAGACGATGCTGATGTGCATATAGTACTAGGTGTATTGTACAATTTATCAAGAGAGTACGACAAAGCCATTGAATCTTTTCAGACAGCTTTGAAACTCAAGCCACATGATTACTCTCTTTGGAACAAGCTTGGTGCAACACAAGCAAACAGTGTTCAGAGTGGTGATGCAATATTGGCATATCAAAAGGTAATTTGTATGTAATTATCCCATCAAGTTTATCCCTTGTTGGCGACCTTTTTAAAGGTTCCGAAAATGTCTTAGGAGGTTCAACTAGGCTTTTCTACATTGTTATGAACATTTGGGGCTGGTAATTATGATCTTAGATAGATGTGATGTGAATGCAATATAAAAGTAAAGGTGGACAGTAGTTTGGTAATTTTGGCTTGAGACACCTTTTTATTCTAGTAGTAGGTTACATGGGTCTTGAACCACGATCTCACTCTCTATCTTGTTCCTTTTTTTTTTTTTGGCCGCGGTGGGGATTTGGGATAAGGTCTTACATTATTGACTAAAACAGAGTGCGTTAAAATACAAAGGTAACCCAATTGACATTTAAGGTACGTTTGGTACGCGGAATAGCTATTCCTTGAAATAACCTTTATTAAGAATGGAAGAAGTGAAATAGATTAGCCTTAGAATAGCCATTCTCATAACTATGAGGGAATGACCCATTCTCCTAACTATGAGAGAATGACTATTCATTAAATTGAAGAAATAGCTATTCCTTCAATTTAATGGATAGTTGTTTCTTTAATTTAATGAATAGTTGTTCCTTCATGGCTATGTGGATGACTATTTCAAGTATTAAAGTATATGTATATTTTAACACTAAAGTTATTTTATTTCACTTATTTCATTATAAATAAAGGCTATTTTAAAGAATAGCCGTTTCGCGTACCAAAACATAACCTTAGTAAACTAGTTGGGAGAGAGTCTAGGCCCTAGTGGGAAACTCTAAGCCAACTAATACAAGAGAGAATACGATCACAGTTAATTAAATGTTTGCAGAAAACTTCCAAGCTCTTTGAAGCCAGACGTTTCATAGAGTCTTTGTAATGGCTTTGGAGCATAATAATTGTACTCCTTGGATAAAACACTACATTTTCAAAAACTTTAGGTGGATCCCTTTGCTTGTGTTGAGATGCTCAAGTGTTTCTCTCGCTCCAAATACAATACACTGCTGCAGATAGTGTTAATTTGCAGATTAAGGACAGGAAAGAGTTCCCTTTATAAAGGATGCTTTTCATCTGTAGTGCTACCCAAATTTCTGCTTACCCAGGGCAGATCAAACCTCTCACAAAGCTGCTTCCGTATTTGTTCAGAAAATGGGTTAAAAAAAGAAGATGATAATGAACTTCTACCTTTTGCTTGCGTATCACACAGAACATACTAGCTTGAAGCTTATTTTGAGTGCTTAATCTGTCCTGATCGCTAGCCATAGGATATAGAGTGCATAAGGATTGCTTTATTGAACCCGATCAGCCTCTGCCAAGTTCTTGACCTGCTGCCTTGTTCTAATGCTCTCCCATGCATTCTTGAGTATAACCCATCAGTTGTTCCTCCATCCCATTTTTATGGGGGGAGAAATTGTCATTTGAACTTAACTTATTGGCTTGAGGCCTCGGAGAATTGTTGGAGCATTATGCTTTGTTAGGTAACTTATGATTCTCTTTGTTCTGCACTGCCATCTATCTTGCCTTAGAAATCTTACCGGAGCATCTATTGGTTATGGAGATCTTTTTAAAATCCCACCCTGGAATTGTCACTTTACAGTTTTTTGAGTTTCATTCTGTCTTGAAAGACAATTTTCTTCCTTTGAAGTTTGTTGCTCATTAAGCTTTTCCATTTTCATGTATTCGATGTTATGACATTGCTGGCCATCAGGGGCAGTTGATGGTTTGAAAACTTTTATGTTCCTTGGAAACCATAATGTATATTCTTATGTCATTGTTTTTTTATTCATCTCATGTCTATCTTAGTTTAGTTCCTTATGTGATTTTATTTTCTTTGCATCTTTTCTGGAAAACTATAGTTACTAAACAGAACAGAAAATTACTATCTCTTTGTTCTTTCTCTGGTTTCCAGGCATTAGATTTGAAACCTAATTATGTTCGTGCATGGGCAAATATGGGTATCAGTTATGCTAACCAGGTTTGTTTCTACGCTTGTTTGTTCATTCACATTTTCATCTTTGGCCTTTTTTTTTATGTTTGTCCTTTTAAATGTATTTCTGGTATTGAAATGCTCAGAAGGTAGAGTTTTAATGATTCATTTGTAAAAGCATGCATAAGACTGAGAACCTCTGGGAGCATAATGAAGCATGTCCAAAAAAGAGCAAAATGATCATTTTGTATCATTAGGCATTAATAAAATGATTTTTTTTTTTATTTGAATTTAATCAAACAAATAAATAATAGCAACTAGCTGCTAGGTATGGCAAACAATTAATATTTCATCACACCATTGTTTAGATTTCCTATTTGGTTACTTTGATATTTTCCGCAAACTAGTTTCTTGTAAAACATTAAGCTAGCCATAAACACAAATACTTATCATATTAATTTACATAAACTAAATTATCAAATCCTGCACACTGTAGGACTGCAGCTCAGTGGAATGATGGCTATTTAGATTCTTAAAAAGCTTTAATCACTTGTTATTGCTTTTGTGAATATGTAAAGAAGATACAAAGAATATTCTGTACAACGAATCCAAGTGATAGTAGGAGAATTCAAGGACTATTTTTTGGGTTGTTTGCCCCTAGGATAAAAGCCCTGTACATATGTAGCGCAAAATCTATTCATAATTTAATTATGCCATTCGAAATTGAGACAGTACAAAGCATGCACATGAGGGAAACACTGGTTTTGATACTGCATTTAATGGGCAGAGAGTGAAAGATGTTAGATGTAATAAACAGGCATTTTAAACGTTGAAGTTTTACTATAGGCCATCCTGTTTGTATCTGCCCTAATGTTTTGCTAGAATTGATGTCATAATTGAATACTGAATTTTATTGAGCACTGTTTTGACTTGCCTACGTGGATCCTTTGTGTATGGAAGCGATTCATCACGAGAACTTGTAAAACTTATTGACGAGTTTTTGCAGCCCCGCAATTCTAGGGAAGCAACTTTGTTTAAAAAATTATTCTATGAATAATAGTTGATAATCAACCTGTGGACTTTCTGCACTTCCACATTCATGCAGTGAACTCAAAAGGTTTCTGTCAAATATAGAGTTTATCTACTAACTAAGCTATGTCATATGTTGTTAGATTATCTATATTCTGAAAAGCATGTCTAAAATTAGGTTTTTTATTTATGAATTTTCAATAGTTGTAACTTATTATTAATTTTAGTTTTGTATGTTTCTATTTTCTCTCCCTGGATGGTCCTTTATTTTTTTTTGAATAACTTCTTGGGATTTATAACCCTTGTCTAAAAGCAATAGCTATTTCAAAATTTAAAGGCTAGATGCTTACTTTGGTATGGTTGTTTACCCAATGCATTGTGCATTGGAAAAAGGATTCATATAACCAACTTTAATATATGGGGATTAAAGCTTTTGTTGAATTCAGTTGAGTTGGTTTAAGGGTATCATTCCCATGGAAGCAATGATTTTTACACTTTGTCATCTAGGGCATGTACGAGGAGTCTGTTCGTTACTATGTCCGGGCACTCGCTATGAATCCAAAGGCAGACAATGCATGGCAATATTTGAGAATTTCTTTAAGGTATGAGAGTTGACAAAGAACACTTTTTGTGGCCTTTTATGTGTTTCAATCATGTCTTTCACATCTTTTTCTCTTTTTCTGCTTTGCAGCTGTGCTTCTAGGAATGACATGCTCGAAGCCTGTGATTCCCGAAATCTTGATGTTCTTCAGAAAGAGTTCCCCTTGTAATATTATATGGTGGATGAATAGCGGGGTCTAGCATTGAGATGAGAGGTGAAATATGAAGCAAGAGTTGGAAGATTAAAATGCTGTTTGGACAAACTGAGAAGAACATTTTTTTGTTGGGCATAGATTGTATAATAATTCCCTACATGGGAATGATTCCAGTAAGAAGGAACGTACTTAGTAAAAGAATTTGAGAAAGGAACACAAATAACGCAGGTGAGCCATGTTATTGCTGATGAATAAGGAATTTACGAAACAAATGCTGTATCAACAGTTAAATTAGTACTTTCCATTTCTTCCTGTATGTTTGGCCTTCTGATATCCTCTGATCGGCTGTAAAATGATGAAAATTGTTTCTTTGTGATAATAGATTGCATTACAGGTACTTAAGTAAATGGCCTCATTCACAACCTCAAATTACTCCATAGAGCGAATAAGCGAAGGCTTATTTGTACGTACAATATTTGAATTCCTATTGGAAAATCAAAATTATTTCTGGAACGTTCTATTAAATCTGCAAATTTTAGTTGAACTTGGGGTTTAAGTCTGAAATTGTTTGAAATGTCAGTTTAATGTGTAACAATGTTAAATTATTTGGTTTCGAATTTGGCCCTTTTTAAGGATGAAAGTGAGTGCCACGGAGAAAGTTGTTGGCATTTTGAGCACTACTACGAGATACTACACGAAGTGGAGCCTGTTTACATTATTTCTCACATATAATATTCAAATAATTACTATGGCAGGATTTATTTATTTATTTTTAAGTACATAAGAGAGAAGAGAAGCTAAAGGGGTAGGGAAGGGAGTTGCTTCCCACAATAAATTGGGGGACAGTCAGAAAAGTTTTTAGTTGTGATTCAAAGTGCCGCATTGTGGGCATAAAAGTTGGTATTTTTTGTTAATCTTGCGGATTTTTCAGGAGGAAGCTGGGATGGAGGCAAGAATCTTTGAAATAGTAGATGAGATTCTCCGGTCTTGAATGAGATATTAATGTTGCAGAGTGAGAGCCACGGTCCAGGAGTCATCTTTCAGGATGAAGGATCTAGAAGCCTTGCATTTCTTATTGGCAATGATTTGGTCTAACATAAACTCAGCCGCTACAGTATAGAGAAACCAAATTGGGATCTAGAACAATTAGCTGTTCAAATTACAATTGTTAAAGAGTTTATGTGGGACCTAGTTGTCCAGAATACATAGCCTAACAATTCAAAATTTATTTGATCAGATAAATTTTATATAAATTCTCACAATAATTATCAAAATTAAAAATAATTTAAACAACTAATTGTTATAAGTCTAAAAGAATCCTCTGTTATGCGGGTTAAAGGGGCAAACTGTAAATGATTAGTCCCAAATTACAGTGTGATATGAGACCTGAAATATGGCAGAATATGTTGAAATCTCTTGATATGGAACAGCTTTAATGACCATCAAACACAGCAAATGAGATGTTTCTGTAGCAATATTGAACATCCCAAAATGCTGTGACTTGTAAAGGAAATTACTATGACAATGTCATTATTCCAAATTCATGCACAGGCGTCACACACGCACTAGCCTAAATTATTTGGGTTGGACAATTAATGCACTGGCTGTGATGGGAGAAATAGTACGAATGTACGATCGACCAAAAATAAACACTCGTCTCTCGTCTCTCGTCTCACCCCATCCACATCTTCCTACCTGCTTTTCATTTTACTTGTTGGGCACGGCCCCATCCAACCCCTAACCTTTGGCGTGACCCTACAAGTTACAACTCCACCTATATACCCTAGTCCCTATATATATACCCTCACTCCTATATATATAGTCCTATCCCTATGCCTTATGCACGCACAAGCATTTAAGATAATGATTAAAATCTTGTGCTACTACGAGAATCCAGTCTATGGAGTGCCCTGTTCATTACTTATAATTACATAACTGGCTGAAATCTGCACTGTCCCTAGCTCTTAACACCTAGCCTGATCCCCTTCAATCATATACCGCCTACCCCTCCTTTTCGCTCCTTTTATTCACAACCACAACCACCGGCCAACATCGATCTATGCATCTCTCGAGAGCTCTCTCGCTGTTGCAGGTAACAATTATTTACAATTGCGATTCCCAAGCAAGCAGTAATAAGCACCCTTTGTCCATTAATTCATAATCAATTTTTCACAACTTAAGAGCCATGCCAGACAAACTCACTCAAATTAACAAATTGCACCAACATTAGGAAATTTAAAATATTCCTCCTTTGGCTCTTCCGTCCTCCAAATAATATTTAATACCACCACCTTTTCATCCGGCCCCTTAAAAGTAGCTAGCTCCATGAATGAACAACACGTTACAAAAATCTGAGTTGAGTAAGAGCCGGCCACCCCACACTCAGAGGAGGATCTAACAATTTCGATTTTTTTTTTTAAGCTTGTCATGATGAAAAATTCTTTCTTTAGTCATCCAGCTGTCTTCTGTTGGATAAAAGTCGTAATTCACACAAATTTTGCAGATGTTAGCCAGCAAGCAACCAACAGTATGCTTGCGAATTTGTATGAAGTGAAGGTGAGAAATAGGCCAATTGGAGTTGAGCTTGAGTTTTTTAAATGTCTCATTTATTGAGCCAAGTTAACGTCCTATGTGGAGCTAGGGAGAATTAAAATAAAAATATTAATTAAATGATTGAAGCCGTGTGAAGCACAGCCCACACATGCACACCAAAAGCAAACAAGAGAAAGTGGACTTGATGTAAGTGAAGCATTAATTAGATCACTGATCCTTATTGCAGCAAATAAAAATCAGCCAGCTTTGCTTTACCGTCATTCAATTAAAAAAGAGGCAAGACTAATGATCTAAATTTAATAGATCACATCCACATATGAATTTATCACTGCAATTATTTCATGTGGAGGAGAGAGACAGAGAGAGAGAGAGAGCATCAATTCCATCTCAGTAACCAAAAGCAACTGCGTTTCTTACAAACAAACACGTTGGCCAAAAGGTTACGTCTGTATCAGATGGAGAGATGGATGGATGTCTGTCAATGACATGCGTGCACCAACCCTAGCCTGATCAGTCATATTACTCCCAACACGCAAGCTAAGCTAAGCTAAGCTTTGTGACGCTCTGCCTTGTAACCATCTTATCAGTGTCAGCTACCAAAGTAGAACCTAAAAGCTTATTGTGGCATATGCATGCACATCTCTAGCTGCCCCCCTCCTCTTCAGTGAGAATACTAGCGATGTGCCAATTTATATATAGGTCATGACGCTAGCTCTTTTTTTTTTTTTTTTTTGGCGCTCGTTAGGAAGTAGAATGGCCATTTGCCTTTGTTAAACAAGTACTGTACACATACATAGAATGATAGACATACAACAACAACGTTAAACAATTCATCCAAACAAAAAAGAAAAAAAGAAATGACGACCAACAACCGCATCTTGACCAGGCTTTCACCAACTTCTAGCTATCAAAAACCTAGATTATCTGATCTGCATAATAAGAAAGGAGAAGGCGGGGGAGGGGGTGCGGGGGGGTTAGGTAGGTTTAAGAAGGCATTTAGTAAAAAAAGAGACAAAAGTGAGACATAAGTGGTCCTTGAAAAAACACAGGACACGAGAGATCCCTAGCTAGCAGGACGGTTTTCAAGATGGTCCTAGAGGAGGCAAGGTGAGCATGAAAACCTCCATTTTGAGAACTTTGATGGTTTTGTTGAGGGGACAAAAGGCAGAAATTAGGAAATAACTGGTGCAACATTAATAGACACCAACAAGGTATATGCGGGTACTTAATTAATGATACTTGGTGCTAAAAACAAGAACCCTCATGCATATCATATTCCTTCTTGAAAGCACACCAATATTAATTATTGAAGTAGACAATGGAATTTTGGGGAACAAGAGTGGATTATCGGCAAAGACACTTTCTTGTTGCCCTTATTTTATTAATAAGAGATCAGGAGAAGAAGATAGTGCATGATAAATAATACTAGCTAGCAGCCTAGCACCAACCAAGCGAAAGCATTATTAGAATATATATATATATCAAGTCAAGAAGAAAATTAAACAAGCACGTACATGACTGATACAAAGAGACAAACAACCCTCTAGACTATGAGGATCGAATAGATCGATAGTGCTTGAAATTGAATATAGTATAGAATTAAATATACGCCACTTCGCAATTAATAATTGTCTTCCAAAAGGCCTAAGAGGAATTGGATACAGAATTAATTAATTAAAGCTAGCCCAAAAAAGATGATATAGAAAAGAGGGAAAGAGATTTAAAGGCGACAAAAGCAAACGATATTTCAAAGACAAGTATAAAATACAAGATTCATCAGTTTCAGTACCCAAGAAAGAACCAACCTCAGGCGGATCGAGCATGGTGAAGCGATCAAACTAAGGTGATGGAAGGCTGTTGATTTCGTTATGATCTGTTTCTTTCAAGAATGGTTAACTCATGCAAAGTACAGATTAACAACGCGCCCAAATGCCCATGCAAGTTTTAGTACTGACCAAGGGTAGCTAGCTATATAGTAAGAAGAGAGAGCGCGGGCGTCTCTATGCAGGCAGGCAGGGAAACTTAATTAGATTTGGGATGGGTTATAGCTATATAGGAACCACTTTTAACTGACATTGCTTGTTTGTTGATCATAATATGAAGCAAAAGAGAGAGTGAGAGATCCTAGCTCAAACCATGCATTCCTGGATCTTTATTATATAGTTGGGTTGGGGAACGTACGGCAGGGATTGAGCTCTATCTGTATTAATTGATCAGTGCCAGGAAGATACTGAGAAGAGAGCTCGATTCCGCCAACCAAGGAATAAAGAATCGTTGCGAATCTGGAGCTGGTAACCCTCAGAAGGATAGTGGAGCCTCAGGAGCAGTTTCGCCTGCGAAAGGGCAAAGGGGCTCAAGGGAACATTCGAAAACCCCGAGCTCCGAAGCATCACCTCCCACGACTCGTACCTTTCGTGCCGTTCTCTTCTTTTGTCTCCCTCTGCTGCCACGATGTCCACGATCTCTCTTCCGAACCAAACTTGCTCCACACTGAGCCTCTCCCTGCTGTTGGGGGGCAACGTCGCCTCCAGAGAGTCGAAGACGGCCGTGTAGTGGTCCAAGGCCTCCACGAATCTCTGCAAGAAGAGAGGGTGGTTGTGGTTCGCCTCTCTCTCCGCGATGGTAACCACCTTGGGGTTCAAGGCCTTGATTTTGTGGAGGAAGAGGCGGAGGCCACG
This sequence comes from Betula pendula, assembly GCA_900184695.1. Taxonomy (NCBI): domain Eukaryota; kingdom Viridiplantae; phylum Streptophyta; class Magnoliopsida; order Fagales; family Betulaceae; genus Betula; species Betula pendula. The sequence goes on from FXXK01000668.1 coordinate 405,907, forward strand.
GGAGTCGTCCTTGAGGAGCCTGTGTAGATAAAGCACGCAGTTGACTGCAAGGGCTTCATCGGGGAGGAGCGCAAGCGCGGGAGGAATAACAGGGTCGTCGTTGCTGTTCCCGAGGAGGAGAAGCGGATGGAACTGGAATCTGAGGCCGAGGGACTGAGCGAACGTCAGAAGGCGATCGCCAGTTCGATGGAGGATGTTTAGATCGTGGCCTGTGGCAGTAATGCGAAGCATAGGAGGAGGGTAGGAGCGCTCGGCAAGGGCCTGCATCAGTGGAGGCCATTGCAGGCCGTGCATGATGTCGAAGTCAAGGATGTGGATGGCCTGCTGCCCCTCGTCTATGGCTTCCAAGATGGCTTGGTTGGCTGTCAGATGGCTGAACCTTACGAATGGGGTTATTTGGTTTAACGATAGATAGCATGACTGATCAAGAGCCTTCTCCGGCTGGTCTGTGTCTGCACTAATGTTGCTATGATCATTAGCTGGAGTGGCAGCAACATGAACAGCAGCAGCAGCAGGAGGAATCATCATCATCATCATCATCGCGGGTGCTGATGCTGCACCGGTGGTGATGGTGGTCGCAGTGGCAGCAGTACTAGCTCCGTAGCAGCAATTATTGAGGCGGAGGGAGAGGGCTTTGGCAAACTGGTGGACCAACCTCTCAGTGGAGTCCCCATAAGGGGACGAGTTACTGGACAAAATGGATACGAGGCGGTGAGCAGCGGATAAATCGGACCTAGATATGAGCTCAGCGCAACGAATGAGTAATTGACGCATGTGGATTGCATTTGGCAGTGGTGAGGTGAAACCCCCCCGAGATGGCTCGGGAATAAGCTGGTGGTGGTATTGCAGATCTGAGCTGGGGTCCTCTTCTTCTTGTTGATCATGATTGGAAGAATTGAATGATGCCATGAACATATTATCTGATCGCCGAGTAATTAATTAGCTCTCTACAAGTATATATGTATTATGTGCAGGCGCAGTCCTAGCAGTGGCAATACTACTAGTACCAGGTACTCCTATTTATATCTTGGGATTTGGCTTGGGGGGAGACCCATATCAATAAGAAACAGCAAGCAGCTGAGAATAGGGTTGGAGAGAAAGGGACATTCACATGTACTCTCTTTCTCTCTCTCTCTCTCTCTCTCTCAATTCCTCCGGTGAAAATGAAAATGGAAATATGAATATGAATATGAATTCGAATACGACAAGATGAAAGAAGAAGGGCAGGACATCTGGGGGGAAGTTCGCATTTCTTTGCTTTAACGTAATATAAATGATCCAAGATGATGAAGCGGATTTCTGTGACAGAACATTAATGTCTGCCAGGAACAGGGAAGAACTGAAATACTTGTAGTGGTTAGTAATAGTAGCAGGACTGTTTCCTCCTCCCACAACGACAAACATATATAGTATAAATTATATAAAAGCAATTAATAGGAAACCGATGCTGGTGTAAAATGTAAATAAGCCGGCAAAGTCAACTGAACCCGGTCCAGCTCCCTATCATCTAGAATTTCGTTTTGCTTATCCATGTCCATTGTCCATTGCGGACAGAAATCATGATTATCACTTGTTCACTCGGGCAGCTTCGCTTTGCTACTCGGATTCTTAGAATTTTGAGTTCGAGCAGTAGGGCTGTAAATGAGCTCGCCTGTTCGCGAGCGCGCTCGATACCCGCTCGGTTAAACTCGATCCGAGCTCGAGCTCGGTACAATACAAACTCGCTCGTTACTGTAAAAGCCCGCTCGATTAGTTAGTGATACATACCCGACTCGCTCGACTAAGCTCGATAGGGGCTCACGAGCTTGACTCGTTAAGGTTTAAATAGACCGGCTCGTTTAAGGCTCGAATAAAGCAGCTTATTATTATCATTATCATATGATTTAAGGTATCTAACATTGTATTTATCACTTATGCCATATAATTATATAAACACTAGATCAAATGATAATAGGAATACGATAAAAATTTGTTAGGTTTAGTCATTATAATTTATATCATTGATTCATTATCATTATATACTTATCATTATCACTATCATATGATTTAAGTTATCCAACATTGTAATTATGTCATATAATTATATAAACATTATATCAAATAATAATAGAAATAAGATAAAACTTTGTTAAGTTTAATCATTATAATTTATATAATTGATTCATTATCATTATATACTTAACAATGCTATTAATATAGTCTCAAATTAAATTATTAGTATTATAATGAACAATATATATTATTAACATATACTAAACTAATACTATTAAGTTAATAAATCAATTAATTAAAATAGGTTATAAGTAAGTTATAACTTAATAAATGAGCCGAGCTGCCCATTTAAGGCTCGAAAAGTCTTAAATGAGCCGAACTGCCCATTTAAGGCTTGATAAGTCTTAAATGAGCGCACAACATGGCCCATTTAAGGCTCGAAAAGCCTTTTTATCAAGTTCGGACTCGACTCGTCAAAGCCTTTTAATTGAGCTTGAGAACTCGTGAGCTTGAGCTCGAGCTCGGGTATTGTCTAACGAGCCGAGCTTGAGCTGGGGTTTGTAAACCTGGCTCGAGCTCGAGCTCGGAGCTCGGCTCGTTTAAATATTTTCTTAAACGAGCGAGCTAAAAATCTTAAAGCTCGACTCGCTCGACTCGATTACAGCCCTATCGAGCAGCCAAGACAGTTGCATAATATATATATATATATATATAGAATAGGATACTAGTAGCTAGATATAAAATTGATCATTTGTTATTCCCTATGACCTTTTTAGAATTTATTACCATCTTCAGAATATTCTAAATATTTTTATTACCATCTTAGCATTAATATTCTAAAGATGATACTCCTATCATTAGAATTTTTATTACCTTTTAGACGTTAGCTAGGTTACTGTTATAAGAGCATGCTGGATGTATTGAGAAAATCAGTTTTTTTTTTTTTTTTTAGAATAATAAAAATTTATAATTTTATTAGCTATTTTCATAGTATATTAGAGTTTTAGGATTAAAGACATCGCGTATCAATATTCCAACAAAAAAATTTCAATTTTGAATATCGTAAAAAAACAATTTTAGATATTGAATTGTTTATTCCGAGGTCTATATTGTGTACTCTATGAAACCATTAATGATAAGAAAAATCAAAAGAAAGAATAGAAACATGCATCCAGATTCAATATTATTAGGAGAAATTTCACTTATTTCCTAATATTTTGATATTTTTGTAATCATACTCTCAAAGTTAAAAAAGCTTTATTGTCGGGTCACTGTATTTTAAAAGTTTACAATGTCACCTATAGTGTTAAAATTTAGGGTTAAATCAAACGGTTTACGGATGAAATATCTTTTATATCTCTGTAAAACTAATAAAAATATAAAATTACACTGAATTGAAAATTTAAATTTTTTTTTTTTTAAAAAAAAAGTAAAGAAGAAAGAGGGCTTTATGGCCACTGGCCTTGGCTGTAAGTTAGACCCACAGTGATGTAGCGTGATGTTGTGGGTCACCAAGACACACAGCAAGCAATTCATAATTCTTCTCAAAACACAAGAGACTATCAAGGAATTGAGGGAAAAAAGAAGAAGAGAAAACTCAAACTTTGAGTAAGCTAGTCTTATTGAAAACTGATAAATTATAACAAAGCTGTGTTCTTGAGTCTCTATAATATGTAATTATAAGCTCAAAACTCCTAAACCTCATAGAAATAAGAAATAATTAAGCTGGTTTAACAAAAGCTAGGCGACTCGTTCGGACGGGTTCACTTACTCATCCGGATGAGCAAAAAAAAAAAAAGACAAAGGAAAACATGACATTTTATTCATTGTCTGCAATTTTGTTCAGACGAAACAGCAGACGAGTCTCTCAGTGCTCCTCATTTGTAATCTCGTTTGGACGAAACAACAGAGGAGCCTCTCGGTGCTCCTCTATTTTCAAGTTCGTTTGGACAAGATAACTGACAAGCTTTTCAAAGCTCATTGTCTGCAAGCTCATTTGGAAGAGATAGCCGACAAGCTTCTCGGAGCTCCCCTTGGTGTATGTACTCTGTAGCAGCTCATCCGAATGAGCTTGTGCCCTCTGTTTGGAATCGTTTTAAAACAAAAGGATTTGGAGCTGTGATGCAAGTCTCCAGCTTTAAAATAAAATGTTGCCGCAATTGAAATTCCGAAAACAGCACCAACCGTTCAAGAATGATCAACTACGTACTCCCGCGTGCAGAGAATGTTTATAGATAGGAGAGGGTATGTCTAGGAGGACGGGTACCGTCCGATTCCAACTCCCTCATTTCGCAACTGATAACGTTTCGGGAGCTTTCAATAGAAACACCTCACTCCATGTATTTAAGTAAGATAAACTAGCTAACAGATATCCTAGTTGATAATTAAGTGTTTAATATTGCAACTTTATCGAACGTTCCCTGTGTATCCAAAAATATCTCAAATAATCAGTTCAATTTTTATAATTTCGACCATGAGATTTCAATATTTTTGAAGGAAAAAAAAAAACTGTTACAAACATTCTTCTTCAGTGTTTTTTCTTTTGTTCCATCCATAATATATTTAAATTAATAGCTTCAGGGAAACTAATTTAGGATGATTTTCTGTAAAGTTGGTCGAGTAAAGGGAAATTAGGAAATGGTATATTTGAAATTATGGGTGAAAAAGCGGTTATGGTTAGTGATTATTGTCTCTAATCGTAACGGCATGAGGCAGTGAGTCTAATTTGCTAATCGTCTAAGACGGTTAGCAATTATTTAAACTTATAACTACTTCGCTATAGCCTTTTTTTTTTTTTAATTATTATTTTTTTGCTAAAAAAAAAATAATAAAATTAAACAACAAACTGAACTTCCTGGTTTAGTCCTCATCCTATGGAAGAAGAGCTACACCCAACGGGCATGGCTGGCTGTAAATTTTGTTAGAAAATTAGGTATATATATATAGACGGTTATAACCGCTAACCACCTACCATAAAACTACTAACCAACCATCTCGCTATAAGCTATTAGTGATATTTTTCAACCGTTTGTAAGATAGTTATTTAACCACTCGCTTTTTCACCCCTATTTAAAACCTAACAGGCGCTCTAAAATAGAAGGGTGCATTTTCAACAAAATCAATGTCCTAGTTGCTGAACTCGTCAAATTAATGTCATTAATACAAAAAATTTTGAAAGGCCCAGCGGTGAGCTCCAAATATAGTGTACCATGCATGTATGCTCGCCTACGCGTAATTAGGATCAACGATCCGAATTTTGACCTAGGATTTTCTGATAATTTAGCAAGTACAAAATATGGTGCGTTATACAGTAAAATATGTAAGAAAAAGACAGGGAAAAAAAAAAAACAAAAAAAAGCATCATCTCATCAACTCTATCAACTCTAGAGTGTGGGAGCTTTAGAGAGAGAGATAGAGAAGAGTAAAAAGGGAATGCTGGGCCCTGGAGCAGTTTCTTACTTTTCTTCCCTACTACAGCAAACATTACACGCAAAGCCTTAAATGTGGAATTTCACTTTTACATGATATTCGCTTAACGCTGACACTCGTTTTCCCTTGTTTGTCTCTCTTTGTTGGATTCGCTGGGACATTGGGCATGGCCGTGGCTTTTCATTTCAATTTTCAGAAGATAGGAAATAGGAATAAGATGGACAAGGGAAAAATTGACTTACTTACCACGTGGAGTAGGGAACAACGGCAGTGCAACTGCTGGTTGGCCTAGCTAGGCATATCCTCGATCTCCCTAATCCCTATATATATATATATATATATTATGCAGAAAATTAAAAAGACAAAAAAAAGTTTGGATTAGAAGCTTTGAAAATTGAGAAACCCATAAAAACCCTGTGCCTGCCTGCTGGAAGATGGCCGATCGGGTATCAATAATGTTTTTATTGTTTAGGGTTCTTTCCTGGGTGATGTAATCAGGGCTCAACTTACTTGCACCTCTCCCTCTTTTGCTGCCAGCAGTACCTACCTATACACAGAATCAGAAATGATGGATGATTAACACAAGCAATCAAGTCCTTACAACTCCTTTTGCCCACGCACGTGCGCGTAAATGGCTGCTCTTTTTCTTTTTCTTTTTTCTTTCTCTCTCTCTTAAGGATTAATTAATTACAATAAGCTAGCGCAGGTAGGACAAGTCCAGCGCCATTAATTAGAATTTAGAGCAACAATTAATTAATGAATCATACAGAGTTGCTAGAGTGAACTTATTACAATGCAAATTAAACTTCGCCAGGCATCAACCAACCATCCATCCATATATGACTACGAATCTACGGGGAACATTAATCAAAAAAAAAAACAATGTTGATTTTTCACATTCCTTAATTGTTTCCTCCACTTAATCCACTTCTTGTGTTTCTTTGCATTTAGCATCAGATGAAGGCGTACGTCGTTGTTTCCTATAAATAACTAGCTAGCAAACCACTACGTACACTCACTTTGCTTGCCCGTGCGAGCTGGCTAATAATGATGATAACGATGATAGGAATATTTCAGGTCTCTCTCTCTTCCCCCACCCTCTCTATGTGCAAATCTGTAAGCAGATCAATGAGAGGTCAGGAAGATCCCTTGTCTGCTTGCACAAGACAATAGATATTTCATATCCGCAGCTTTTTCTCTCCAAACTTTCACTCTTACATACGGATATTTATGTAAAGCACAGTAACGCAGAAAGGCACTTATTGCACTCATATAATTCCCCATGAATTTCAATGATCGCAAAAGTCTGGAATTTATATATTATCTTGAATTTTGGAATCAGCGAGTGTTTTAGTCAACCGAGTCTCTTTTATGTCGGGGACGGGGGTTTTTAACTTCTATTATATATATAATAGCATCATTCTGCATGATTTTCATAAGATGCTAAGGCCATTATTTTGTGAGTTAAGCGAGACTTTGTGCATCCTTATGCCTTAAATTTATTACCTCTTTTAAACTTTCTCTAAACCACACAAAAATAAAAAAACTTTCAAGCCACCAGAGTTTTGGGTTGTAAGAGAAGACTCTAGAGAAAAATTAGCCAGAGTTCTAAAACTACTATGATAGAGACGAGCGCACGCATTGTTTGTTGGGGGTAGGCATAAGGTTATGTTATAAAGGTTTTGTAAACATAAACTATATGTAATTTGATTATTGTATAGTAGATGGGTTTCTTAGGTTTTGTAATTTGATTCTTCTATAGGTTTTGTAAATATAAACTAAACATATACTATATGTTCGAGAAAGTGGTAAATGCAACCACCTCAAAACAAATGTGGGATATCTCTCACAAAGGCATTGATAAAGTGAAAAAGATTCGCCTTCAAAGACTAAGAGTAGTGTTTGAAGCACTTCACATGAAGGAGTCCAAGTCAATTTTAGACTATTTCATAAGAGTCTTGGCTGTTACAAATCCAATGAAGAGAAACAACGAAAATGTTTAAGATGTCTGCATCATTGAGAAGATTCTTCTCTTTTGGAGTCGAAATTTGAACATATTGTTGTAGCCATTGAAGAGTCAAAGAACTTGGATATCATGACTATTGAGAACTCATGGGCTCATTGCAAGCCCATGAAGAAAGACTAAATAGAAGAATGGATGGAATTAGGATTTTTGGTGTGAGGGGACGGACTTATATAAATACATATAATATCTTACTAGAGCCTAAGAGAAACCAAATGAATTAGGTATTTTATATTTTTTATCTGGAAAGAGACGGGCAAAACTAGAAAAAATAATTAAAGGGGAACAAGAATATTATTTTGGGGGAATAAAAATATCATTTTGCGGGGACGAATTTATAAAATATGTATACTTTAAGAAGAATTTTAAACATTTTGGGAGGACATTCGTCCCCCCACCCCAACACATGGGTCCGCCCTTGAATAGAAGTACATGTAACGTTTACCCAAAAATACAATGGCGAAAGTAGAAATATCCACAATCTATCACAAGATGCTACAACTATTGCCTAAAAAATAAATGAACGCAATGGAAAAATTGTAATAAATTTTTACATTTAAAATTGACCTTATAAACATCTCAATAATACTAACCAAAGCATCTTTATCATTCCTCATTGACAATACAATATAAATACAATCACTATGTATAAGTCACTACAACATAAAGAGATAAGAATTTAACTCAAGTCAGTGCCTCACCATACAGCAACTTGAAGGAATCCCTTCGATGACCTCTAAGCTCGCACTTAGATCAATGTTAATCCCTCAACTTGCAACAAAAGCAACATTTATGCGATCGATGGTTTACCACGTTCACACAGGTGAATATATGAGTTCAAAGGCTCAGTAAGTATAATAATCACTAAGTTTTCAGAATGAGCCAACTTTTCCATTTTCTACCATAAGTTTACAATAACAGCTACCATTGATTTAACATCACTTTTAAAAGTATTCATAGCTGATGAAATAAACATTGTATATATGAAAACCTTTAAATATACTATCTTACCAGTGTGTATATGAGCACGATCCAACGTACGCTCGAAAACATACACATACAAACTCATCTAAGTCATAACATATATATACAATATAACTCAGCTACATATATTTTTGCGTTCCGGAACCTCAAGCAAAGCAGGCATATCTAAGCGTGAAACCATAAAACATTATAACTCAGCTACACTTGTATATATACTTTCCACATTCTGGATTGGCAAAACACATGTATATAGGCATATTTAAGCAAGAAACGTACAACAAAATCATATGCAACCAGTTGTAACTGTATAAATATGCTTTGTTTCATTCAGGCACATATACATACTGGTACATGTAGCCTAAAGTCCCTGATAAATCACATCAAATAACATTATCATCAACTATGCAATGCATGTTTTTATGTGTTCCATACATTTTTTTATTGTCTTTCTTTCATTCTTTCTTAATACTAAGAAATAGTTCCCTACAGCTTTTAGGATATCCTTGCTCATAACATATATATCGTTATGAATGAATGGTCTCTGAGCAGTGAGAGATGGCCCATCACATCTTAAGGAATAATCATTCATAACATATTAGGTTAACAACATTGAGGGATGGCCCCCAAGGAATGGTCCCTTAATGTAGTGTTGGGGAATGGTTCCAATACATTAATATCTTATGCTCATTTCTTTATGGGTTAAATACAGTTTGCCCCTCTAAAGTATACCCACTTTTTCAATTTGGTTACTGAAGTTTAAAAACTGATAATGTACCCCTGCAAAGTTTCAAGATTTTTCAATGTCGCCACTTTGTCACCTCTTTTCCGTCTTCTTGGATGAAATTAGATTACGTGTGCGACACGTGTAGTTTTTAGAGGTAAAAATATCTAAAATGCCCATGTTAAAAAATAAATTAAAAAAAAAAAAAAAAAAGAGAAGGAAAATTGGGGGTCTGTAGCCTGTAGCCACCCCATAGGCATTTGAGGGTGGCCGCACCCCAATTTAGGTCCTTAGGGGTGGTTCGGCCACCCCCTTGGCTAAATGGGGTGGCTGAGCCACCACAAACCCTTTGAGGGTGGTTTCGGACACCCTCATTTGGGCCCTTGGGGGTGGCCGAACCACCCTTATGGGCCATGAGGGTGGCAATGGGGTGGTTCCAGACACCCTATTTTGCCAAGGGGTGGCCGAGCCACCCCTAAACCCTTTGTGGGTGGTTTTGGCTACGGGTCTTTGGGAGTGGCCGAACCACCCCCATTTGGTCGGAATGGGGGTGGCGAGCCATGGGTGTTTGGCCACCCCAAGGGTCGAACTGGGGGTGGCCGTAGCCACCCCAATTTTCCTTCTTCTTTTTTTCCTTTCTTTTTCTTTTCTTTTTCCTAATTTATGATTTCTTTTTCTTAAAAATATTATTGGAAAAAACCAAAATGATCTACATTGCATCAGAGAAGACGGCTGAGAGTGATAGAGTGGCGACATTGAATAATCTTGAAACTTTGTGGGGGTACATTGTCAATTTTTAAACTTTGGTGGCCAAATTGAAAAAGTTGGAATAATTTGAAGGGGCAAACTTTATTTAACCCTTATGCTTATGATCAAGCTTCATACTATACAACTATTATACTTTTTCTTTTATATTCATGCATCATTCAACACAATTCGTAACATATTTTTAACACATGTAAAATCATCAAAAATAATCATCTTACATATATTAACACAACATACAATCAGCTCAATTTCAATTCATATATCATACTTTTGAAAACACTTTAAAATCTATTCTTTTGCTTAGTACGTAAAATACTTATCTATACTTGGCAGTTGAGAAGGATCTTCTATTGGATCTTATGCACTACAACATCACATTGTAGGGCACAATTAAACTCAATACATTGTTAACTTTAGTTCTAAACAATCCCCATAAACTCAAGCCTTCTAAAGTATTATTTTTTCCTAGAACTCCATAACAAAACCCATAGGTAAAAGTAGGGTTTGCTACACTACCCATTAGCTAAACCTAACATGTGGACAAATAATTAGGATTTAATACCAAAACCCATAATTAACCATTTTCATAAAATATTCTAGGGTTTATAACAAAAACCCCCAAATTAATACACTTATAGAAAATTCTTGAGCAATTGGTGAAAACATAGCTCCCACTAATTAATTGAACACTCGAAGCTTGGATAAGTGTAGGAATCAACTACACAACAAGACCCCAAGCTAATTTTAGAATTTTAGAATTTTAGACTCACACCAAAAAATAACCTAACTTGTAGAGCAAGACCCAAGTCATATGATTAGTTCATGTGAAGAGAGAGAGAGAGAGAGCGAGAGAGATGTAAAGTTTCAGCTTATGAAACTATGTGCTAGCCTTATATAGTAGAATTTCTACATTGAAGTTCGAACAAGCAAGCGCTGGGTTTGAATGGCCTTCAAATAGATGCGAGAGTTCAATATTAAAACAACCCTAATTCGAACGCGCCATTAATTAAGGAACACGAAAACTCAGCTTTGTAACTCACAGGTTCGAACTGATAATTTATACTGTTCAAACACCACTCATCATAAAACCTCAAGTTCGAACTCTTTAGAATGGCAATGGGATGCACGTCTCAGCCGCTCACTCGTTCGAACGCAACGCCTAGAGTTCGAACGCCTGTGATTCAAACTCTCAAGGTTCGAACTTATATAGGACTGAAATGGAACACATGTTTCTATGATTGGTCCGTTCGGACACCAACCATCAGTTCGAACGTATAATGCCCTACAAAATTAATTAACTGGTAATTAATTTAATGTTTAGTTTCCCAGCTTTAAACCACAAGGATTAAGACTCAGAGATATTTGTATTTGCTCGAAAGAGAGAGTCTATAAAGTATCGGCGCGAGAATCACTATAACTACTTAGAGTTAAGCCAATTATTTTGACTAATTTGGAGTGTTACCCATAGTATATTCAAAACAGTTAATTAGTAGTTGGCTAAATTCACTACACATCATTAATTATCAGAGTAAATAGTGAAAATGGAAATAGTTGATCAGAGTTAATTAACAATAAATCCTCGATACCATTCAGAGGATTAGTAGACTCAAAGCTTCCAAACAGAATCAAATAATCATTCATCAAACTTGGTAATACAAATCATTGAATTGCCTCACACTAACCTCGAAACCCGGTGCATTGTAAAATATTTGGGTGTTTCACATGTAAAAGAAGTAACTACGTAAGTCTAAGACCTAGTAAGTAAGACATTATGAAACTGTTTTATGTGATGAGTTTTGATTAATGATTCGAATATTTAATCGGTAAGTATAAGTTTTTGCAAATGTTGTGCATCGTCTCCGTTATTATGCTCTTTTAAAAAGGTGGTTTATTTTGAAGAGTAAAGTCATAATTCCGGAACCAAGCACATAGAGTTTTAATGCCCAAAACTATGCTTTCTATATAAATTGTGATAACCCGGTTCATAACTACACATGATAAATATTTTTTTTTAAAACATACCATAATCATGAACCGAATAAAACACTACAAAGTTATGGAAACACTTGTGTCATACATACATCTCATAATGTCTTATGAGAATACATTTATTGCATTAGAGTTACTTAACACATAAACATAAACTCAGCAGAGCATATGCTATGAGAGTAAATAAACGTAAATAGAGCTGAAAAATAAAAACTCTAATGATTAAAACTTTTACACTGGATCATATAAAAAATAATGACTATACAAAATGCGTTACATGCGACACAAGTTATATACATCAATATTGTTTGATCATCACTATGATATACAAAAGAATAGACTAATGATATTTAGTATATACAAAAGATGGGGCACCCCCCACGATCTCAATCGTAATAGCCTAAGTAGTAGGCCACATGATCCTCATCGACACCCTCAGAACCTGCATCAACAAAATCTATGTAATAGTAGAAAATTCCACAATTACATAGGCGGATGTAAGTGAGTCAACAGTTCTCAATGAGTAAAAATTCACTGACTTTTTGCAATGAACCGAATAGTCATTTTTACAAGACTTTACAACAACTACTAAAGGCTTAACATATATTTTAAAACAATACGCAGTTGATGAAGTAAACAATGTAATTACGAAATCATTTGAAATATAATATTTAGCTAAGTATGTATAAGCATGTTATAGTCTCCCGCTTGGAAGTATGCACATATGTGCTAATCTATAATATAAATATATCATATAAGTTAACTACACGCATATACTTGTATTCCATCCCCTTTTCGCGAAACACAGACATATAAACATATTTAAGTAATAAAACATAAAATCTCATATGCAATTAGCCGTAATAATATGCATATGTTTTGTTCTATTTAAACTCATATGCATACTAGTACATCTAGAATAGAAGTCTTGATAAAACATCATATGTAACTAGCCGTTATGTTCTATTTAAACTCATATGGATACTGATACGTATATAGTAAAACCCATATAAGACTTTACATAAAATAGCATATAAAATTATCATGCTTTACATGCTTTTTTGAACTCGTACCTACAGTAAACTAACTCCTATAATCCAAATTCAAATACATACAATTTCTGACCCCTGTAATCTAGGTCAAAGTACACACGATTTTTGAACCCTGTGATCTGAGTCCAAATGCTTTTACTTTAACACATGCTCTTCTTATGCTTTCTTACATATGCTTATAAATCTCATCTAAACCTTTTAAGCCATACTTCATTTTATCAAATACAAATAGCAATAAAAACCTCATCACATAGTTTAACAATATATCTACCATACTCATAAATCCACAATAAATCATCATAAAGAATTCATCAAATATTTATAAATCTCATTAAACTATCAAAAGGATCAAAATCATATCTCATTATAATATATCATCGGTTTGCATTTTAAACAACTACATCATTCCTTCACATTCATTTAAGATCATTTCTTTATGTTTAGTAATTGAAACACTTACTAAACATTAAAATACAAAACATTTTAAAGGTAGTATCATCCTTAGTAATTATAAATACTTACTTATCTGCTTAACAACTTGACTCTCCTCTAAACCGAATGCTTTCGCAATATCCGCTGCATGATTCACATTGCCAATACATCAACTACTAATATATATATATATATATATATATATAGCTGAATCACCAAATGAAGTGCTCTAAAATTGTGACATGTGGCGTAAACCCATAATTTTTTTAAGCAAAAAACCGATTTTTTTAAGCCATATTTTTTTAAGAGTGAACTGGTAATTTAGTTTTTTTTCCCCTTATTTTTCTCTCTACTTTTATCGCCACGTCTATCTTTTTTTTTTTCCTCTCCACTTTTCTTTTCTTCTTTTTTCTCTCTACGTCTCTCTCTCTCTC
>FXXK01000668.1:420100-460848 GCA_900184695.1 Betula pendula
GGTATCACACCAATAATATTACAGATTCCTACTGATTTTTTTTATTAATGCTTTGATAATTAGGATTTAGGTCTTTTTTTTTTTCTTTCTTTATTTTTTATGCTTATTTCATTTTAAACTATCACTATGGAACAAAGATTTTAACAAGTTTTAATTTATAGAGAATATCTTCAGTCATGATGTGGTGTAAAACCCATCTTTTACAACATTCAATAAGAAGTTAAACATTCAATAAGAAGTTAACACGTCAGTTAAAAACACCAAATGCATCTTATGAATAAAAGAAAACTTATCGACAAAAATATAATTTGAAAAGACCTACCGGATTTACACCTATTGTATTTAGTGTGTTAGATATGTGTCAATCTCTCATTCTAGGCTGTAAAAGTAAGGTTAATTTACAGCCCATCATAATAGTAGGAGCTCTTTTAAATGAATTAAAACATAAAATCCTTAATTTTAGTTTAATCCATATAAATTAGAGAGCCCATACTAAAATAAAAGGTCTTATATTTTAATTTATTTTAATTTTTTAATTCAATTTTAGAAATTCCTGTTAATTTCTTACTATTTTTTTTGTTGACACTTCTTTTCAGTTTAAACTATACATATGAGGATATTTTAACATGTTTTAATTTATATGAATTAAACTAAAATTAAGGTTCTTATATTAAGTTTTGAAATAAATTTATAATGAAAAATCTCGCGTATAGCGCGAGTTATGAGCTAGTACCCATAATCACTCAATACTAAATGATCCATGACACTTGAATAACACAAACAACAACAACTCAATGGCAACCCATAGCATTTTAGGGTTCCATTAGATACCCAAATAACCCACATTGTCAATCCATGAAAAGACTCTAGAGTTAAACACCACAAACACAACACTTAGAGAAAACTAGGGTTTTGACTATTACCTTGATCTCGTGGAGAAACCAAAATTCTCGCACTGCGAAAATCCAACCCGGTGATCAATACATTCAACCCAACAAGAATCCTACGGAACCAATCAACATTAAGCAATACATTTAAGAATGTAGCTCAAATATGGAGGTAGTAGGGTTTTAAAATTTTACCTTGATATGATCAGTGAAAATGACTCTCCAATACTGTGGATCTCAATTTCGGTGTTATGACTTGAGAACTTTCAAACTAGCAATACACTAGGGTTTGGACCATACCCTAGGAGAGAAAAGAGAGAATATACGTGCAAGGAAAGGAAAATGGAAGAAATGAGTTGAGAAATTCGTAACTCATCTATTTATAGGCAATGCAGTGCACTGCTGTCTAGACGGATAAGTTGCACCGTTCGGACGCCCATCCAAAAAGTGTCTCGGGAATCCTTGAGATAGGTTGCCATTCGGACGAATAAATGATCCCGTCCATATGCCACTAAACGATGACTTGTCCGAACTAAAATCGAATGAGGATAGGACGAGAGTTTCGATAATGCTCTGTTTGTACATGCATGGGATGAACATAGAACACAATTTTTTGTTTAGGCTCGGTCAGAGTGTTATGAAATGAGTAGTGAATGAGATATTCTGTCAAAGGCTCGTTCGGACGATCATGGAACCAGTAGCAAATGCAACCGTTTGTCAAAGGCTTGTTAGGAATGTGAAGTTCTTATTCGGACGCCAGTTTGAAAATAAGACTTTTTCCAATGTTCACACCGACTCAATTGTTTAATAATTTAATTACTTACATAACCACCCTTAATCATATTTAAATTCTTATTTAACACCTTGGGTGTTACATAAATATATACTTATTGTTGGGAAGATAAACTGTCTCGAGCTTAACAAGGCCGCAAGTGAGGTTTAACAAGTGGTCATAACTCAAAGAAAGCCTAGGCCAATTGGGCAGGTCCCAAGAATGAAGGCCATCATTTCTCCAACTTTGTAATCCCGATCAAAGGTTACTATCATAGTTCACAAAATCATATGACATGTCTTCTGGCAAGAAGAAAGAAGAATCTTGTCACTTATCAGAATAGCACGAAACTCGAAGGCTATCTTTTTGACTTCCTTTGATAGGACTTGCCGTTGTATCCCCTGAGCAGCTTCGATCGGGAAGCTCGGGTCCTTCCCAAGGTTTGTTCTTGGTTGCGATCTTCAAGATCACTAGGAGCGGTCTCTATTCATTAGCCTCTAGCAGCTCAGCACCCCAAGGGAATCGAGTGCGTTAGAATATTTCAAACTAGGGCCGTCTGTTGTCTGGGAAAGTACACATCGCATCAACCTCGAGTCCGCTGAAAGCCTTCCATGTGGGATATAGACACTACCCCAAGCCGACACATGGCTGAAGAGTCGCATCATTCGGACCTCACGAAGACCAATACGTGGAGTACCCTTCCTAACACAACGTGTTCTCTTAGCCTAGTGGTGGCTAGTGAGGGACAAAGCCTTGAGGGATGCCAGGAGGTCGTGGGTTCGACTCAACTCCTAGTAGGCACCAAAGAGGACAATATTGTTGTGGGAGGGGCTCCGCTACGTTGTTGTTGTGTATCTTTGATCCCAAACAACACGTTCTCTTAGCCTAGTGGTGGCTCTGATACCATATGTAATGACTTGACCCACCCTATCGACACAAGATTGTCCGCTTTTGGCTCCCTCAAACCAGACTTCCCAGGAGGTCACCTATCTTGGTATTTCTCCCGCATAAGCACGCTTAACTGCGGAGTTCTGATAGGTTTATGACTATCACGGCTTTAAAACGCGTTGTTTGGGATCCACAGCAACAGCGTAGCAAAGCCCCTCCCACAATAATATTGTCCTCTTTGGCGCTTACCAGGCGTCGAACCCACGACCTCTAGCATCCCTCAAGGCTTGTGTCCTCACTCGCCACCACTAGGCTAAGAGAACACGTTTTTTTGGGATCAAAGATACACAGCAGCAGCGTAGCAGAGCCCCTCCCACAACAATATTATCCTCTTTGGTGCCTACTAGGAGGTCCGCATTTTAAAGCTGTGATGGCTAGGAACTTATCAGAACTGCGCAGTTAAGCGTGTTTATGCTGGAGTAGTACCAAGATGGTGACCTCTTGGAAGTCTGGTTTGAGGGAGCCAAAAGCGGACAATATTGTGTGGTTGGGGTGAGTCATTACATATGGTATCAGAGCCATAGCCCAACTTGAGATGGGGGGAGCGTGCACAAGCCCTTGAAAGTCGCCAGCGAGGACGCTAGGTCCCAAAAGGGGGTGATTGTAGCGTCCCACATCGCTTGGGTATAGAGATAGAGATGTACTTATATGTATATTCGTACCTTTCCTGACACAACGCGTTCTCTTAGCCTAATGGTGGCTAGTGAGGGACAAAGCCTTGAGGGATGCCAAGAGGGTCGTGGGTTCGGCTCCTGGTAGGTACCAAAGAGGACAATATTGTTGTGGGAGGGGTGCCAGGAGATCGTGGGTTCGACTCATGGTAGGTGCCAAAGAGGACAATATTGTTGTGGAAGGGGCTCTGCTACGTTGCTGCTGTGTATCTCTGATCCCAAACAAAGTGTTTTAAAGCCATGATAACTATGAACCTATCAAAATTTCACAGTCAAGCGTTCTTATGCTGGAGTAGTACCAGGATGGGTGACCTCTTGGGTAGTATAGTTCAGAGGAGCCAAAAGCAGACAATATTGTGTCGGTGGGGCGGGTCGTTACAACCAAGCTATAAATGAAGAGGCCAAGGTAACTCAAAAACAACAAAAAACTTAGAATTAATAACCAGAAGCCTACTAGCATCCAATCTTCATTAGAAAACTTTAGTGGGAGAGGGTGTATGAGCATAAGTAGGCCGTCCATGGCTGAAGCTCGGGCTTTATAAGCCTTTCATGGCTGAAGTCTTCTTATCGCATAATCACATTGCACCATTTCGCCCAGAAGCATTTAGGCTACACTTCATAGAACCCATGTGGTTCCCCCTCTACGTCCAACGTCTTGTTGACTTGATCGTCAGAGCATCCTCAGCTACGACCGATGACCTCTGACCATTTGCTCATCTTGCAGGGCTCCAACATGCAAGCTAACGAAGCAGCCCAAACCACCTTGTGCCCTTCGGTGCGTTTTCGAGTCGCCAGCCCTTAGATGATAGGTAACCAAAAAGCGCACCATAACTTAATCATATCATATGTTAAACAATATGGTCTACCTGAAATATTAACCCCTTCAGTAGAGTTTGTGTGTTCTCAAAAGAATTGGTGCACCGGATATTTCACAAATATACTATCGTATACTAGCAGCCCGACTGAGTTCGACCTCGAGTGGCCCACGCTACTAGCAAAGTTGTAACCATGATCCATTCTTATAACGGTGCGTTATTTACAAACAACAACCATTGGATTCAAGGCCAAACATAAAAGTAAATCTTTTGATTATAGGGTTAACCTATAATAATAGTAGTTCATGGCCGTTCTTTCACACAAGACGGTGTATCATGTCATACAATGCAAATATGGTTCATTTATTGAAAAAATATGACTATATAAACAAATATTCATTTGAAGCAAGTATAAACATTTCATGAAATTGTTAAGGTCATAAAATAAAGCATGCTCAGTCCGTTGACATATCGCATAACAAACGTGCATAGTTCATAATCAGTTATTTACCTCGAAAGCTTATCCGACTCTTTGGATATCTCAAAATTCCCCAATTGCGAAACACACCCATGCAACCCACTGAGAATGTTATTCTAAATACATAAAAACTCTAGTCAAGCAACATGCATACTAATCCATCATTAAAAGCCTTAATTATGCATTTTCTAGATACTGTTGAACGTTCACTTTCTAGATCGAACGTTCGGTCAAGAACAGTGGAATATTTGATGACTGCCAGAATGCATAATCCTTATTACTAATTAAACCTAGGTTCTCACTAGCCTCTTTTAATTACATCAAAACATGTCATTGTGATAAAATATGAAAACATGTGTAAATTCATAATTATTTTGAAGGTTTAACACTTTTTATGCACTAAAGGTTTCAAACTTTAACATGCAATTTTAACACTTGTGAAATGCTTGATATAAGATATGATCAGTAAAATAAAAACATGAAGGAAGGGTTTGGGATTCAAGGATTACCTAATGAAGGATGAGCCTCTCAAAAAATCACCTTCTCTCTCTAGAATCTCTCTCTCTTTCTCAATTTTGAGGTTTTGGGTTGCTTGAACGAATGGTGTGGGTTATGAGACGTAGGGAAAGCCTATTTATAGAGGTGGGATAGGGTTCAAATGAGCTGAAATGGTCCAAAGATTTAAAGTGTTCTTCAGGTCTTTCCGAACGTTCGTTGTACTATTGACCAACGATTCTAGGTTTTTAGTTGAACGTTTGGTGTATTATATCAAATGTTCGATGTACTATCTGACACATGGCTTGAATGGTGGACAGATGCGTTGACAACGTGAACAATGCTACACAACATAGGTCAAACGTTCGTTCCTATACTTATATAGATCGAATGTTCGGCCAGGCCAGATCAATTTTAGAAAAGTAATTTATTAGATATTTTAAATCATGAGTGTTTATTTTAATAATAAATTCCTTATTATTATTTGGGGTATTACAAAAAGAGAAAACTAGCCTCTTAATTCTCTAAGCCAACGTATAGCAATACAAATGAGAAAACACTGAAATCTCTCCATGCAGAGAGCTCTATCTCATTTGCTCAGTACACCTCTTCACGTTGGGTAACACCCCTTTTATAAGGGGCAAACTCGATTGATGAGAAGTCCAAAAACGGCTAGGAGACAAACTCCAAATTGGTTAGGAAACCAACACCAAAACCAAGTAGTAAAAGTAAACTCCAAGTCGGCACAAAACAAAGTCCACTATGTGTTAAACTTCAAAACCAATTTGAAGTAGTAGAGAACAAGCTAGTTGGGCCCACGTGACTTGAATTCAAGTCATGCACGACAAATCTGTTGAAGAATTTGCATCGATCTTGCACAGAAGGAAGCTACAAAAATTTTCATTGATAACAAATTAGCACTTGGATTGGCAAAGAACCCAGTGTTTCATGATCGTAGGAAGTATATAGATACAAGGTATCATTTCCTTTGAGAATGCATTGCCATAAAGGAGGTGAAGCTCATCTTCTCTCCAAGCACTTGTGTGTGCCTTCAAATTCCAACAATGTTTGCTAAAACAGTTTGAATTTTCCACTCATTTAAAATGCATTAACAAACAAATTTTCAAAACGCAAAACATCTTCTTATAAAAGTTTTTACATTTTTTTTTAAAGAATATTTTGACAAAACAGTTATTTAACTTTGCAAGGCTTGAAGCTAATTTATTCTTTAAAAAAAAATTAAAAAATTAAAGTGGTAATGTAGCAACTCTCAGTAAAGGAGAGAGGTAGTCACATGGCTACTCTTGGCCTATTGTGGTAGCCGCATGGCCGAACTGCCACCCTAACCAGAGAGGGGTGGCGGCGCAGCCATTTAGACCAGGACAAGAGTAGTTGCGTGGCTCACAAGAAGATTGGGGTGGCCATACGGCCACATTGAGGTAGTTGCGCAGTCACTCATTTTCTCCATTGAGGTTGGCTACATGGTTGCTCTCTCTCTCTCTCTTTGTTTTTTCTCTTTTTAATTTTTTACAGGTAAAAATCAGCTTTCTTTATGTTTGTGTGTGTTTTTTTTTGTCAAAATAAGCCTTTGTAACCCACAAAAACATTTTTTTAAACTTCGACCTCATAAGAAAACACTTCTAAAAATACTTATTACCTTTATGTCAAGAGATAACCTCATGTTTGATTAAGAGAAAATGATTAGATAGAGAGATAAGTAGACCTTAATCCAGTGGATAGTGAAGACGACGGACTTGAGTTGTTTTTTTTTTTTTCAGGGCGCGATCGAGTAGGATCCAACTCCTGAGGTTTAAATATTCTAAGCATGAGGTGCGAGGTTTAGAAAAGCCAAACCTCATGCACTTGCCAACAGCTAACAGCTTCTTGACAGATCCTATTTATGCAAAACTACGAACAGCTGATACGTGACTTTGGAATTGCACAGCAGATTTCGTATCCTTGGCAACGTCTTAGAAAAGAACATGACAATGGAAGGCATATATTGCGTGGGCAGCAGTCTGCAAAGCCGATGATTTTGAGGGACAGATTTAGCGAGTAGTGTATTAAGACATCTTAATTCAGTTGTGCCCGCTTTAATACCAATTGTAACAAACCTCAAGTAGAACTTACCCTTAAAAATAGACTAACAAGGAAAAAGTGTCAAAGAGTTTATATACATATAGTTAAGATTATATTTAATCAATGTGGGACACTTGGAATAGTGAACTGCCGGTATAAACCTACCTTAATATCAACTATAACACCAGAACGGTCCATGTCTAATAGATCATCACCTCTTGATTACAACCAAAGCCAAGCGAGAGTTGGTCACTAAGTCCACTAATGACCGCATTGGATATAAATGGTGCCTGGAGCTGCACAGGAAACAAACCATTGCAACTTCAATACGGTGGAACATCCACATGCCTGTTGTCTTAATAATTTAATGCATTTCTTAAGCATAAAGTTCTTTCACTTTTTTTTTTTACTTTTCTTTTTTCAGTCAGATATTTCATTGTTTAGTCTTACTACTTATATATTTGATCTCTACTACAAACTATATTATCAAAAACAAGAAAAGTCCTAGTATAAAACTGTCAGTCTAAAAACATGTCACCATCTGCGGGAAAGAAAGATTGCAGCCTGAAGAGCAACATATCAAGCAAGGGGCCGCAAAGCTTTACGACCTCCCCGCTGCCAATTAGTACACTGCTTCAAGGAACGTATTTTAATAGCCAAATATTGATTTCACCAAACCAGTGTACCTTACTACATTATTACCAACAAAACCTGCAAGGCCATTTTTTTCAGTGTAAATTACACCCAACCTAATGGAAGTCCTTACATATGCTGGCTCACTGACTTCCTAGGAATTCTCTGGTACCTGCCAATCTGCATCTGCAGTTTGAAACCTACAGATTCTCTCTCTGCCATGAATTATATTCCTTGAAAGCAGGGATTTGATGGCAATGAAAAAATCATTGAAATTCCATTTTGCTGAGGGTAAAATGAAGGGCTGATAAGCACTTAAGAGTATCATAGCCACTTTCTCCAACTCGCTGCTCTTTTATCACCAGACAAGAACCTGGGAAGGCTTAGCAGACTGTTAACCCGGGTCACACCTTCTAAGGCTGACCACTCCTCGTCCTCTGCAGTAGAGATGCACTCGGCCAGGCTCCTCTTAGATTGGGACTCGCACTTTGCAGAAAACTTTTCTTCTGTAAACTCAGAAACGGGCATAATCTCTTCAGAGCCTTGTAGCGTAACTGAATGCTCAAGAAAATAATTTTTCGAATCATTGACTTCGAAACCCCCAGTCTTCTCATCTGTTACTGCCACCCTCTCCATTGCCTCTTGAGCAGTCTTTTTCACATCATTGTCTGCCACGGCCTCCCTGGATGCAGGTACATTTTCTAAAAAGAGGCATACAACAGCACAATCGTCATTCTTGGAAGTAGGATATTTAAGCCTCCATGCCCGAATAGCACAGTCCACAAGAGCTCTGGCTGCTGTTGAGCGACCAGGGGCTGAAGCCACGATGTCTACAGCTTCTTTATTTGAGAGGACATCCCAAACCTGCATAGTTGTTGAATAGATAATATAACACTGATATAGGTTTTGAAAATATACAAGTAAAAGAAAAAGATTCGCACATACACTTCCTGGCAAGCTTTTTCCCATCTAATATTTTAATCTAAATAAAAATTCACACATACCATTCCAGCCAGGTTTAAAGATCGCAGAAAACATGGCTAAAATGCAGTGAAAAACAAAGGCATGTCAATACAGCACTTGGCTGGTGAGAAAATAAACCAAATTACAAGAAAGCTACCAAGTAAGAACAAGAAATTTTCCAACATTGTGGTTAGTTGAATGAAAGAAGGGAAAGATACCCCATCAGTGGCAAGAATGATAAATTCATCTTTTTCTGTAAGACGGTGATAGTAAACATCTGGGACGGAAATTAAACCAAAATCTTTCAGACAGAAGTCTCCAAAAGCTCTAGCCATCGCCAAACCAGGGGAGTCATTATTAGGCAACCATACACGTGCCACCTCTGGCTCATCCTGCAAAGCAAAGACCCTTCCTTTGCATCGCTGGATCCTAGCAGCTTCCCCTGAATACCGAAAGGACAAGAGTTTCAAGTCCTATAGATATTTTTTGTCAGTAGTTAACAAATATTTCTCACGGATAAGATTCTGGAGCCTTTCTTTAATTGATATTTCGTTTACAGCTGAAGAGGAGGTAAAGAGCGTCCATGTATAGGTGGGTGCATGTGTGTGTGTGTGAGAGAGAGAGAGAGAGACCTGGAAGATCAGGCTTCAAGTCCACAGTCAATTGTACAGCAATCAAAGAATTTTCTTCGTCTCTTGTTGCCAGCACTGCCCTCGAGTCTCCAACATTTCCAATCACAACATCCTGATCCTGAAAAACCATGTATCCACACCAATTTTAGGGAAACTGGATCATTTTTGGAAATTCAAGTGTGAGGGTAAAAGATTGCTTTTTCAAATTACATACTAGCACTGTTAGCCAGCGTCAGGTCCCAAAAGCTTAAGGTGTCCGGAAGTGGGCCAGCAATGTATATCAACAATCAATCACTAACATCAACAATTACATTATACATTAAACATGCAGTTCTGCTTAACTTAATAGAGATGCTCCAAAAATTGCAAGTTATCAATTGGTTTGCAAGTAAATTACGAAGTTAATGACTCATGTAACGGATACCACAGTATATCTAATGCAATAAAAACCATATTTTCAAAATTTTTTAGGCCTCCCATAAGAACATAAGATATTAACAGTGTAAATTTTAAATTAATATACTTGGCGATAAAAAGACCTAGTCGTGGAAGGAAGATCTAACCCACATCATTCCACAAGCTGTATGGCATATCTGAATATAACGATATTTATTCATGTGCCAGAAAATTGTTTTGAGTTCCATGAAGAATCACCTGCTTTAATAAAGTAACTGCTGTACTTCCACTGCAGAAACAATCAATCGTGGGATGCAACTTTAGTTCCTTATCCATTAGCTTGAAAGCCTTTAACATAGACTGCTTAAGTGGCAGATACATTTCAGGGAGTTCTGCATTAGCTTCGACCTCCAATGTCTCATACCATTCATCATCCAAGCTTTGAGATGCAGTTTCCTCTGTGTTCATGCTTCCATGATCATTTTCAGTCTCACAAAGGCTGCTCTGGTCACCACTGGATTTGGTTTTCCATTGAGAACATAGTATAAGTGGAAGAGAATCCCGGACTTTCTTCGCAACCATATGACCAAAAGGACCATGACCATCAAATACCCCACAAAATATTGTATCGCTTCTTGAACTGTAATTCTATTATAGAAACATGCCAACCAAGTCGTCATATATTGATACCATTGAGAGAAACAAGAAAAGGAAAAATATCTGCATCTAAAGGAGCAGAAAAAACAAAAAAATGCAAATGATTTCACAACATTCGAGCAGTGGGTTGTTGTTAGTGAAGTCATTTTAAATGGAGAAGGATTAATGCCATTTTGCAGGCAATCCAAGAGATTAAACAAGAGTAGAATAAAATTAGTTTTGCATGAACATTATGGCGTGTCCATGTTTTACAGGCTGTTTTGTGCAGTAGAATAAAGGCCATTTTGCAGGGTGTCTTGTCAATAGTTTTTGACAAAACACCCTGCAAAGGAAAAGAAAAATCACAAGAACCCAGTGCAGGGTACATAAACATGATGGTTGAGTGTCAACTGAAAAGCGTCTCCTTGCCTAGAACATAAGGTACCTTTTGAACAAGGCCAATCTTCAAATAAATAAATAAAAATCACAGGAAAGAACAAAGATATGCAACAACATCAAGGCCTGCTTACTTGAGGGTACTTTTTTGAAGCATAATAAGCTGCAATTCTATGTGCTCTAACTGGGACATTTATGTAATGTGAAATGCACATAATCTAGGGTTCTTCACTGGACAATAGATGGGTAAGTTCAGATCATGTTTGAACAAAACCTTAAGTGAAACACCTAAAAGACTACAAGATAATTGGTTTGAACATATATTATTACAATGTGTTAGAGCATCTAACCAAAAAGTTTCAAACATCAGCCTAACTGGTATATTTGACTTAGAAAAGACTATAATAATTGGTTACAGGTTTTTGAACTATGTTCTTACTTTTTAAAAGACAGGTTTCTGGTTCCAGAGGGAGGCAATGGTCTCATGGTCAATGGATGGGGCGGAGCTAGATAGTGTCTAGTGGTGGCAACTGTATCCACTGGAATAGCAAAAAAATAAAATGTGCTCAGAGGAAAAAAGAGTATGTTGATATTTTTTGGAAATCAAGCGGTAAGATAAGAATAGATGGGGTTAACGTGAAATTTAAACACATCACCATTAGAAGAAAAGAAAAATACGGCTCCTTTTCGTATTAGAATTCTAAAAACTGTTTTAATAGTTGTAAAATTATAAGGTGAGGCAGTAGTAAGGATTTGGGTAGGGCCTTTTTTTCCTTCCTCCGCTATATGTTTGGAGCCGATTATTGACAAGATGTTCTCAAACTTGTATCGTGATCAGTGTACATAACCGATAATGGAGTTGTAAAAGAGAAAAGAATGCCTTTGAAAACAGAGGTTGTAATCAAACGGACGATGATAATGATGAATGATGGAATAGCAGTCCAGCACTAACCTCCCAAACAAGCATGGCATCCTGGTTAGTTCCTTTCTTACCCTGCTGGGTATATAAGCAGGCGACTTTGCTGGCGCCGTTCATAACTATCCTCCCATTATCGGGAATCATCATCTGATGGAGCAGCTGATCTTCATCTGAAGCTGCAGCAGATTTCCTTTTCCACCTTCCCGAACTCTGCCTCTTAGTCTTCTTCTTCTTATTAGCGGAAGACGAAGTAGAAATTGATGATATGGCCGCACACGTACAACAGTTTGAAGCAGCAGCCTCTATCATAACCACTTCCACCGTGTCCTTTCTCTTTCCTGTAATTGATGAATAGCAAGAACCCATTCGATTCGATTCGATTCGATTCGATTCTTTACCAAGTAATCCCCACGGGCAAGCACAGCTCACCTTTCTCCTGCCTACTCCTGTTCCTCCCAATTCCCAAATCAGATCCACCAAATTATCAAATACGGTCTATATCCATCTTTATTTTTCCGTTGCAGTAGCTACGTTTATTATTACTGCTGTTTTTCGTGGTTAAGTAAAAATTTCAAGGCAAGAAAAAGCACATCGATTGACTTCGAACAAAAGCGACGGGTTGAAGCTGAATGATACGAGTCAGAACCGAGGACACAGAAATGGCATCCCACGCACGATTTTTTTTTGTTTTTTTTTTTTTAACGTTAATTTAAAATGGTATTCTTTTTGTAAAGCCCCACGGAACGCCTCAGCAAAGGCGTTTCTAACTGAACCTGTTAAGACGAAAGATTGACTGTTTGAATTTTTAATGCGAACACTGTCGCCACTACAAGCTTAGCAACAATTTAATATCATAACTTTACCCTTGATGGTACGTATAAAGTGAATTCTTTTTTCAAATATATATATATATATATATATATATATAGTAACAATACATGTAAATTTTTATGTCTATTTTGTATTTACTAAAAATTAATGTGACTTTTAATTATTCATCATAAATTTAATAATAATTTAAAAAGGTACATCACTTTTAGTACACACAAAATTAATCATGGGTGACATATAATTACCCGTATATATGACTTTTTTATGATATGCTAAATAGTAGATATGTGAAGGCGTTTTTTACGAAGATTATAAATCATGGACTTCATATTCAAAACTCACTTAGCTCTCTTTAAGCTCTTGTATTCGTTTTTTTATTGTAGGGGTTTACAACCAGTTGCGGTTACGGTTATTGGACAATAACTGCAACCGCAACCGAGGTCTCCGGTTTGTTCATTTTGAGCAATCGGAATCGGAACCGGAGTCCCAGTTCTTGTACCTAATAATCGGTTACCAGTTTTTAGATTATGGTCCTCTTTTATTTTTATTTTTTTACCTCTTTTGGGTATTAAACTCTCAATTCAATTACATAAACTGAAAATAGCAGGAAGTTGGAACGGGCTGGTCAATGTTGTTAATTAACGCAATGTACATGAAACATAGCCAATAGTTTGTTAATCTGAAAAACTCTAGATGCCGCATTAGTCATCTTAGTATATCATCAATGTTATTATCGGTGTTGTTGTAGCTCAGTGGTTGGAACCCTTGGATAGCTCGATATCACGTACTGTAACTATTCCAATTAACGCAATGTACAAGCCAATGGATTCTTAAAACACGAATGCAACTTGCTGCAAGCTTATACCGCAAGGTGACCAACTTATAGTTCTCTTTATTAGCATCTCGTGTCCCTCTCTCTTTTATATTTATAGTTTTTGTTTTTAATCAAGATGATACTGTTAAATATAAGAAGTAACCTTAATATTTAACTGCATGGTCTGGGCTTAGGTATCATGTTTGTTGCCCTAGGAGTTGAAAAGTGCTCACATAAATAGAGGGATTTAGGATTAGGTATTATTATTTTTAAATTATTATTATTATATATATATATAATTTATATATATAAAAACCGGTTTTCTGATTAATAACCGGTTTTTGGGAAGTAATAACCGGTAATCGCAACCGGCCTACCTAGTTATCCGGTTATCTGGTTGCGATTTTTTCCGATTTTTTGGTTTGTCCGATTACCCGATTCTCCGGTTATTTTCGATTATCCGATTATTTTTGGTTAATAACCGCCCTGCTTGTACACTCCTACTTTACTTCTTTTGGAAAGAGCCCTCTAAAGACTATCTTTTCCCTGTCCTTGCTATCTGGCTTCGCTTTCATCTGTCTCTTTATCTTTTATCTCGTCCGTTTGTAACCATGTATCCATCGAAGCTGCTCTTCAAGCCCTGATTGAAGAAATTGAAATTCTAGGATGAGACTTGTCAGAACAGCTGGCTGTAATCGAAGAGGCCCCTTTGCATTTATTGGTAAGTTACTCTCAAGACCCTTCACTCTCAACTGGTCCGAGCTACTCTTGCTGCAGTTTGAAACTTTGCTGCAACGTTGGCTGTTGAAGTTTTAGCTCCAAACAAGTACCTTTTTGATGTTCCTCAACAAAGTCATGTTGACCGTATTCTCCAGTAGAGACCTTGGAATATTCGTGGCTCCTTGCTCCTTCAACCATGGTCTCCTGGTCAGGTCATTGAGGAGATTGTACTTCATCTATGCCCTTTTTGGGTTTAAGTACATGGGCTTCCTATGCAAAATATTACTACCCGTAATGCTATTAAAATTGGGAAAGCCCTAGGTACCTTTCTGGAGGTGGAAAATCATGATACTTCTGGTCTGGTGTTACCTCCGCTGGGTCAGTTTGCTACCTTTATGACCAGCCCATTACTTCCATCTCAGAGGGGTCTCTCCTTTCCCATGCAACATCAAGTCCTAGCTCAATCCCCAGCACCTGGTGGTATTATAGTACAGCCGAAAAGCAGCCTTTTCCTTCTTCCTCATGATGTAGCAACTACTGTGGCAACTATAGCTGTCTCCCCAACAATTTCTCAAAGGTTTTACAGCCCTTTAGCTCGATCTATGTGATGCAGTACTTACAAAAAAAAAAAAGACAGCCCTTTAGCTAGTGCTGCATTAAGCTACAGTAAGTTGCAGAGACTTCGTCAAAAGTGTCATACACTACTAATGAAGAGGGCAATATTCAGAATTCCTGTTCAATACAAAACAGGTTTTCAGAAAATTCAAGAGTTCAATTTAGGAAACAAATTAATTGCAATATTTCTGACCCCAATTCTTAGATTATGATAAAAGAGAATTAAAAGGTGGGGAAAGCAATAGGCAAACCTAAAAACTAGCTCAACTGTGAAACAAACATTATAAGTGGACAGAAAAATTACAAATTCAACTATATTATATATTACCAGTTTAGAAAATGGGCACTTACTGTTCCCAGAAGAATCATCATTAGAATCTAATAACCCATATTCTGCTTTTAGCTGTTTCAGACGGATTGCAACTTTCCTCTCAATCTCTTCTGAACTTCTCATTCCCCGCTCTTCAAGGGATTCCCAATATTCTATTACAGCTGCCTCTCGACGTCTCAGCCTGTCTGTAGTAACATAAGCATGGTCAACTATACTGTGCACACCATAAAACACTCTACATAAATTATTGATGGCAGGGAGCAATAGACAGCAAATGTAAGGGAAGTAATTAATAATTTGTTGCATGCATTTGAAAAACATCCCTAATTCAAATTGGAATCATAATGCTTCGCCACACCCTAAAGGGAAAAGAGGAAAAGACAGGAAAAAAAGTTGGAAAGAATGAAAACCATCTTTTCCAAAAACTAAAAACTAGGACAAGACGTTATACTGGAAGTATAATACTACCTCTGCTCTTGATTCATTCCAGTGTCAAATTGGGCCGGGATGCTTGTACCAGTTGCAAACTCCATCTCATCAATCTTACTAGGACCATCACCAGCAGTCTCACTTCCAGAAGATGACTAGAACCCCAGACCCCTACAACTATTCTTTTGCTCATCTCACTTTCATCATCCTCTCGAGCCCATTTAGACGCTGGCAAAACAGGATAATTTTTCTCTTTCTTCGTGAAAGCTTTTAGGTCAGGCTGTAGAATGGGAAGGGTTGGAGCCAAGAGAACAGAATCTTCGCCATTGAAGAAATTCGTGGGCCTAACTCATCCCATAAAACCGGCTTGATAGGAGAGGATTGTCCACTCTTATAAACATGTCCAAGGTCTTGTCCACAGGCGATGTGGGACTATTCCTCAACACCCTCCCTCACGTGCAGGCCAGTATTTTTTCTGGTCCTTGTCACGGGGTAAGTAGTGCGGGCCATTCGTCCTTGTGGTAGGCTCTGATACCATGAAGAAATTCGTGGGCCTAACTCATCCTATAAAACCGGCTTTATAGGAGAGGATTGTCCACTCTTATAAACATGTCCAAGGTCTTGTCCACAGGCGATGTGGGACTATTCCTCAACAGCCATGTGATTGCATATCATCCTCCGCAGAACGATTCCATCCAGACAGACCCACTAGCTCTGGTTCCACATTCATTTTTCTACGACTATTGGAATATCTGCCAGAACTTGAATGGCTCTGCGCATATTTCAAGTTATCATCTAGTTCATAAACCCTTTGTTTTTCTGCCTCTTCTAGACTTAGCAACCGTGCAACCATCATTTCTCTACCACCAACTAGAGACAATCCATTATGTCTGCAACGTCTTTCCAGCTCAGCAAGAGGAAGATTCATTAGCTCCTTCATAGCTGCTCCTTTGCTCATTGCCAATGCAGTATCTTGGTTGGCCTTAGCCCCATCACCTATATCTTCAGAACTTATCTTTTTTTTTTTTTTCTAGCACTGGCGCATTACCACATATGGAATGAAATGGTATGACACCACAGCTCCCAGGTCGAAGAAAAGTAGCACGTAAACCATTCACATATGCATCCGAAAACAAAAACCAGTCTGACCAGACTTGCAACACTTTGAGTACTCGTTCCTCCAGAAATTCATACAAAGATTTACAATAAAATCCAAAACAAACAAAACAAATTAGGAAAGGCTGAAACCCAAAAAATGAGATGTACAGTATACCTTAAGGGCCTCTGCAGTAATCCTTCCTGTAATGCTACGAAACAAATCATTAAAGCTCTCCGTAATGTCAGGCAGTGTTGCTTCAAATTTAGTGCGGTATGAAGATGCATTCTTTACAGGAGCACTACTATTATGAAGAACATCAGAAACGAGCACAAGCCTTGCAACTTTAGTTGGAATAGAAGTTTCCTTAAGTGTCAAAGATTCTGTCAGAACTTCAACTATCTGCAGTACAAAAGGCACCAAATAAGAAATTTAAACACAGAGCCTGGAATTCCCCTTTTTATTTTTCTACTATTTTGCGTAAATTAAAATTTCACGGATCTCGGCTTGCGTAAGTTTGTTCTAGCAAATGTAAGTGCAATAAAGGTGTGAAAAACAATCACAAATGTAATAAATAAATGATATTGACATATGTAAGAATAAATCAATAACAACTGCCTAATGAACCATCCAACACCTTAAAGGAAACCCACGGCTCTACAAGGCAGCAGCCCACACAAGGAAACCAAATATGCTCTCAACGGCTACTATCACCTCAAACAAGGCAACCCAATCAACAATAACGGCTACCACATCAATTAGTATATTGTGTGAACAATCTTTACCTTTAGTAAACATCCTAGCTCGTGTATATATATTCACTACTGTGTAATGGAATAGTCAGTAAAAGCAAGTATTTCAAATTCTATATGGTATCAGAGCTCTAGCAAAACGACCAACGTCGTACCTCCTTTTTTTTTCTCTCTTTCTAGCACTCTGTCAAACACCTTAGCTGCACCAAATGGCCTCCACCTCCACTGCCAAGACCAACTCCAACCCAGCCACGGAGAACCCCACCACCCAAATCCAACCCAACGCTGCTTCATCGGCCGCTCTTTCCCACTTTGCCCAATCTATCTCCAAACTTTCCCAGACAACGTACTTAATTTGGCAACACTAAATTGAAACCTTCTTGAAAGGTCACGATTTATATGGCTTTGTCGATGGCACCAACCCACCCCCGCTCCAACCCCTTGGGTCTACGTCCCTTATCATCTCCCCTGCACCTGAATTCCAAAATTGGTACCGGCAGGATCAATTGATCCTCAGCATACTCCTTGCTTCCATCTCCGATGATCTTCTTGATAAGCCTTGAATGTTATGCATTCAAGCCCTTTAACTCGCATTTGTTAGACCTTAGGCATCTTGTAATATAACTTTTTGTCATGTTTTTGTGTTAGTTAGTGCTTTCAGGACTTATGGTGAATGTGCACTCTACATCACGGATTTCCTCAACATATGCTGATGAACTCAAACTTGGCTCGAGCTATATCACAATTTGGCTCGAGCGACATCATCACCAACTTGGCTCGAGCGATATCATAATTTAGCTCGAGCGAAAGATGCACATACATGGCTCGAGCGATATCTTCACTTAGCTCGAGCGAACTCGGTCGCACTAGAATCAGATTTGAGATCTGCACTCGATTTGGGGAGAGATATGTTCCTAAAGATGGGGTCAAGCATGGATTCACCTCTGAGATCCCTCAAATGGTGGTTTTGACTCCATATCCTCGGAATGAGGGATTGGGAAGACTAAATCCCTTAGTTTAAGGGATTGGATGGTGATTTTTAGGGATTGAAGGTGGATTCAAATAGGTGCTGAACCTCTCATCCAAAGGGTCGATTCTTCTGAGATCAAGCACGAATTAGGGTTCTAAGTTCATCAAGGGAACGACCAGCAGCTCATTAGAACTCTAGGAGATGGGTTTCTCTAATTCAATAGAGAATTCCATAGCCTCCATGAGTAGCTAAATTCTTTCTCATAGGGTTTGATGTAGCCCTTTCCAAATCCATGGTTTGATTATACTTCATTTTGGGATTTTCAATATATGTATGATGATTGCATTAGCTTAGAGGTTTGCAAAAACCAAGTTGTAATTGATTCAATGTTTATACTCATTTTTGATGAAAACTCCATCTTGTCTATAAGAGGTTTCTTAGTCTTGAATGAAATCGACATTCTTATTTTCTGTGATTATAGGAATGATAGCTATGCAATGATATGTTTTGACATAAAATCAAGAGGTTAGATAGGCCATGCTTAGGGAAGATGATCCGTACTACATCTTAGATTAGTGTAACGTAGGTAGACGGATCATGCCAACCGAAGATGGTTATACTCATTTCTTGATAATGTGTATGCTCATTAGAAGGTTTTATAGGCCATACCTAGGGAAGACGGATCGTACCACAACTAGAGTTTAGGTGGACGATCCGTGCTAACCGAAGATGGGTTATCATCACCTTTTAACTAAAGTACTTTCTGTCGATGTCGTCATATGGTTGACACCCATTATGCGCATCATATCACACATTATAGTAAGAATCGCCATATGAATATAATCTGCCATTGGTATGAGGTTTGTGGTGAAATTATTTCCCTATGTTTCTTCTCTTTTATTTCATTAATTGTTTATGCTTAATTTAGCTTTCAATTCAAAACCAACCAAAAATCGTTTTCTGAATTAGATTAGAGTATATTCTGGAAACTTAATAAGCATCCGACCAACAAACAGTCCTTGAGGTTCGACACCCTCCACATAGCCCTATCCTATAAGGATTCGTCCTATTGCGAGTGGTCTTTTTATAATTGATCCGTAAAATCCACATCACTTCTTCCCCAAGTTCTTGGCTGCTGCACTGCCCACGAACTCTGGCGTTCTTTGGACCAGAGCTTCACCTCCGCCATCCAAGCCCGGACTCTGAACCTGCACTACCAGCTCGCCATCGCAAAGAAAGGATCTTCCTCCATCTCCGATTATTTCCAGTGGCTCAAACATATCTCTGCCACTCTTGCCGCCGCCGGTCAGCCTATGAATGACTTCGAATTCATCTCGTATCTTCTTGCTGGTTTGGGTCCCTCTCGTCACCTCCGTGACCACCCGGATCGAACCTCTCACCATGGACGATCTCCTCGGCCATCTGCTCGCCCACGAACTGAGACTCGAGCAGCACAGCCACCACGACACCCAACTCGTCGCCGCCAATACCGCCTCTCGTGGCCGCCCATCTCACCGTGACAGAGGATGGACCTCCGGCTCCCCGAGAACCCAGACCTATCATGGGCAATCACGGTTTGCCCACTCCTCATCTGGGCAGTACCGCTCACGGGGGCGTGGAAATAACCCCCCTCCTTATCACGGGCCTTCTTCTTCAAATGGGTCAAGCCCCCATTCTAGCCCACGGTTCACTTGCCAAGTCTGTGGTAGAATGGGTCACACTGCCTTGACCTACTACCACAGATTTGACCAGGCTTTTCAGGCGGCAGAGCCCAATCTCATTGCCTACACTGCTGCGCCAGCCCACTCTCGGGATCTCAATTGGTATCCAGACACGGGCGCCACTCACCACATCACCTCTGATCTCAACGCTCTAAATCTTCACTCCAAGGCATATGATGGTCCTGATGCAATTAAAGTGGGCAATGGTACCCACCTTGCCATAAAAAATACGGGCAACTCAAAACTCCCTCCCAATTTTATTTTACGTCGTGTTTTACATGTTCCTGCCATTACCAAAAATTTACTTTCCGTTCAAAAATTTACTTAAGATAATAATGTTTATATGGAATTTCACCCATCTTGTTTTCTTGTTAAGGATCACATGACTAGGAACATCCTCCACCGTGGCTCGAGTAAACATGGCCTCTACCATTGGTCCTCCCCTCTAGCTGCACCACCCAATGTTTTCTCCAGCGAACGCGCCACCTTTGTGGATTGGCACGCCCGACTTGGTCATCCTGCTGATCGCATAGTTCGTCATGTTCTCAATAAATTCCAACTTTCTGTCATCTCCAATAAGAAGCTCATTGTTTGCCCTACCTGTCAGCGAGGCAAAAGTCATCAGCTCCTTTTTTCCTTTTCTGAAAATAAATCAAGTGTCCCACTTGAACTTGTTTTTTCTGATGTTTGGGGTCCTTCCCCTATTTTATCTAATAATGGTGCACGCTACTATGTCATTTTTGTCGACCATTTTAGCAAATTTACTTGGCTTTATCCCATTACATGCAAATCTGATGTTTTTTTTCCGTTTTTCCTAAGTTTCAGGCATACGTTGAACGCCAATTTGATCGTAAAATCAAATCCATCCAAACGGATGGTGATGGCGAATACCAAAAATTACGCCACCTTTTTACCTCTCATGGAATCCATCATCGGATCACGTGCCCTCATACCCATGAACAAAATGGCCAAATGGGTATGTGGAACGCAAACACCGCCACATTGTCGAAATGGGCCTCACACTCTTGGCCCATTGCTCTGCTCCCCTCACATACTTGGGCGAAGCTTTCCAAACTGCTTGCTACCTATCAAATTGCTTACCCACACCTGTCCTCAACAATGACTCCCCTTTTCAAAAATTATTTAATTTACGCCCTAATTACGGCTTCATGAGAGTCTTTGGCTGTGCTTGCTGGCCTCACCTCCGCCCTTACAACAAACATAAACTTGACTTCCGCTCCGACACCTGCATCTTCATCGGCTATAGTCCATCACATCGCGGCTATCAATGTCTTCATCCCCCCATTGGGCGTGTCTACATCTCCCGCAACGTCGTCTTTGATGAAACCTCCTTCCCCTTTCTATCTATTTCTCCCCCTCCCCGTGCTCCCTCCCCTCGCACTCACACCACTCTCTCTCCTCTCCTCTTACAACGTCATCCATCCCCACTGCAATGATCCTCTGCTTCGACTCCAGATGTTGTGCCCTCCACTTCAGCGGCCCCCGCAGCCCAGTCTCCGGTCTCCCTCCCCCCTCCCATTCCCCTTTATCTCCACCTACTAATGTTCACTCTTCTTCTGACTGTTTGCAGGTTCCTGCCAATCCCCAAGACGTTGCACCTGTGCTACCTCCTTCACAACATACCATGCAAACAAGATCCAAAAGCAACATCTTCAAGCGCAAGGCGCTTCCCATCCGCTACCCGCTTCCCAAAGCACTCATCACCACCGCCAGCTCCGATGTTGCCGAACCTACCTGCCATTCTCAAGCTGTCAAGCACCCCGCATGGCATGATGCCATGAATAGTGAATTTGATGCTCTCCTCCGCAATGGCACTTGGACTCTCTCGTCCCCCCCACCACCAGAATGAACATCGTTGGTTGCAAATGGGTGTTTTGCCTCAAACGCAAAGCTGATGGTTCTATCGAACGTCACAAAGCTCGCCTCGTTGCTAAGGGTTTTCATCAACAACCTGGCATTGACTTTGCCGAGACCTACAGTCCCGTGGTCAAGCCTACCACCATTCGCCTAGTTTTCTCCCTTGCCATCTCATCCGGCTGGCTCATCCGTCAGATTGACGTCCAAAATGCCTTTCTCCATGGATGGCTCTCTGAAGACATCTACATGGCTCAGCCCCTTGGCTTCATCCATCCTCAGTTTCCCCAGCATGTCTGCAAGTTACACAAAGCACTTTATGGTCTCAAACAGGCTCCTAGCGTGTGGTTCTCTCGCCTCAGTGATTATCTCCTCGAGCTGGGTTTTGTTGGTTCTCGCTCAGACTCCTCTTTGTTTATTATTCGCACACCGACCTGCACCACCTATGTCCTCATCTATGTTGACGACATCCTCATCACCAGTTCTCTTCCTCAGGGCACAACCTCCCTCCTCAACTCCTTGCGAGTTGACTTTGCCATCAAGGACCTCGGGCCTCTACACTTTTTCCTCGGTATGGAAGCCATCACTACACCAGAGGGCCTCATCCTCTCCCAACAATGGTACATCCTCGACCTCCTCCGCAAGAGCAACATGACTGAAGCCAAGCCTGTCACGACTCTTATGTCCACAGCTCACACACTGTCCCTCTTCTCCGGTGATCCACTGACAGATCCATCTCCTTACCGCAGCCTTGTCGGTGCTTTGCAATATCTCTCATTCACACGCCCTAACATCTCCTTTGCCGTCAACAAAGTCTCCCAATTTATGCATCGGCCAACGTCTCTCCACTTTCAGGCTGTCAAATGCATCCTTCGTTACCTTAAATCCACCATCTCCTATGGCCTTTTTCTTCGCCGGTCTCCCTCTCGCATCTTACAAGCCTACTCTAATGTTGATTGGGCTGGCTGCCCTGATGACCGGCGCTCCACTAGGGGCTTTTGTATTTTTCTTGGCCCCAATCTCATCTCGTGGTCCTCTCGCAAACAACGGACTGTTGCCCACTCCAGTACTAAAACTGAATATCACACCCTTGCCACCACTACTGCTGAACTCCTCTGGCTTCAATCCATGTTCCGTGATCTTGGTATTTATCTCCCAACACCACCCAACCTATGGTGCGACAATATTGGTGCCACATATCTCTCTGCTAACCCTGCTTTCCATGCTCGCACCAAGCACATCGAAATCGACTTTCATTTTGTTCGTGACAAAGTCGCCTCCAAATCCTTGGCCGTCCGCTTCATCTCCAGCAAAGACAACTTGGCCGACATTTTTACCAAACCCACTGCCTCCTCCCACTTTTCCCACATGCGTACCAAGCTCAACATCTTGTGCCACGTGTCTCGCTTGCGGGGGCGTAATGAACCATCCAACACCTTAAAGGAAACCCATGGCTCTACAAGGCCGCAGCCCACACAAGGAAACCAAATATGCGCGCAACGGCTACTATCACCTCAAGAAGGAAATCCAATTAACACCACAATCAACTCATCCCAAGAAGGCAAACCACAACGGCTATTAACTCAAGAAGGAAATCAAACGTACAGTGCGGCTCAATCAACCAAACAAGGCAACCTAATAAACAATAATGGCTACCACATCAATTAGTATATTGTGTGAACAATCTTTACCTTTTGTAAACATCCCAGCTCGTGTATATATATTCACTACTGTGTAATGGAATAGTCAGTGCAAGCAAGTATTTCAAATTCTATACTGCCTAGTTAAGCACCATTAAAATTAAGGTATCAACGCCACTGTGCTATCCCCACAGTAAACAACGCTAAAGAGTAGTCAAATTGAGCGACCCAGATATCAGCATTACCTTTCCAGCTGCATCAGTATTGTCCAGGGCAAACCCCATAGCTTTCTTTATCTGACTCGTCTCTAATGTTAAAGCACGCAGCATATCCTCAAACTCATCCCTCTGTGAATCGGTAAGTGTTCTTTCTAGTTCCACACGCTTTAAAAGTTAATGAAAGAAAGGGAGAGTTAAAGCATGACATATTGAGGATAAAAATAAACAAAATCCTGCTCATGGATTCAACACTAAAAAATACCCTGCTTCTTCTTGCAGCAAACGTTGAGCCAGACTCCTTTTGATGATCTGGACTTTTTATTGTTGGTAGAGGTGGTGGAATCCATCTGAAATGATAATTAACAAAGTACTACATCATTACTGTAGTCTACTACACCAACTTATTCATTAAACTGCAAATACCTTTTAAAATGACTGCACCAATAGTCATTGAAATAGGAAACAATGGGTGTACATTACCTTCCACTACTAGTTATCATGATAAAGGGCTCTGTTCGCCATCTTTGAAGGGTATCACCCTGCATTCACACCATTAAAAAAAAAAAAATCTGAACCTCCAAATGACTAATATATATTTATAAAACAATACATATGCTTTCTTTTTGGAAAATTAAATTTTAACTGCATAGCATTTAACGATAGACAGAGCAATCACTCCTTATAGCAAAATTAATTTTATTCGTATTAAAAATGTCTAAAATTTCTATAAGATTTACAAAGGCAATTAACATTGTCCGTTTTAGGCAAAACATTTTTTCCAGTGGCTAAAGTGAATGATGAACAATGTACCTGAGCAAAGGAATAGAGTCTCCAGACATAGTAAGTATGTTCCTTCGAGCCAAGCACAAACAAGAAGTTGAAGAGGGGATTCTCACGACCTCTCTCCATAATAGCTTGTTCGAAGGCGCATCCTCCATCTAGAACATAGAGAGCCATTGTGTCAATCACATGGCGGAGATGATCACCATTGGGTGGAACAACCATTATATCAGGAACATTTGGGGTAAGAACCTAGTTACCCATATCAACCGGTTAACAAGACATAAAAAGTAAAAACAATGAAACCAAGCCTTTGGGTTAAGAACAAAGTACAAATTACAATACTAAAGCACCTTGAAATTTCACTCTGTAATGTCAACTTTAGAGGGAATTTTCACTCTGTAATGGGTTAAGATGACATTCATAGAGGATGCAGCAAAGCCACATGACTAAACTGGCAAATTGGCTTAGAGGTTATGATTAAAGAAACCAAACGTCCCATAACAATTTAAATTGGATAAGGCTTGTACGTGTAGTGCGGCATTACGAGTGAGGAGAATGCACATGGTTACAGAGTGATAATAGCTTGAAAGTGCCTATTTTCTCTATTAAAATAAGCATTATCATACTTTGTTTTATTTTAATTCTTGTATTTTATAGTTAATTTTAGAATAATGTTTAATTACTAATATTGAGTTTAAATAAAACATTAATGCTAAGTAATTGTATTTTTTTGTAGGAATTGAAAAAAAAAAAAGAAAAGAGTCAAAGCAAAAGCCAAGCCAAAGAAAGAATGGGAGGAAGCTGGAACGTGGACCATAATAAAAAGAAAAGTAATGGAAAAAATGGGACCACAAACAAAGAAGACCCTCCTTGAGCAAGCCTTGGTTTGTGCGTGAATGGGCAGGTGAAAAACAAATCCTAAAATAAAGAGAAGTCTGAATAAGGAGAAATCCTAAGCAAATGATAGAAGGCCAGTGCATAAAAAGAGGAGAATCTCACGACTTGGAGGACTCCTAGTAGAAGATGAAGACTAAGCTGTGTAGTAATAAGAAGAGAGGTAGAAACGTAATAAACTGCTAGCTTGCCAAGTGGAAAAATCAGAGTTTGACGTGAACTTTGATACTCGGCAGTTAAAGTAGAAAGAGAATTGAAAAGATCTGGGGGAGAATACAGAGCACTAGATCGAACAGAATTAAAGGGAAGCAGGACGTAAAACAGAAGAAAAAAAAAAAAAGAAGAAGAAGGGAAGCAGACGTGCACGGAACCAGGGGGATTTCTTCTGATATTTTTTGGACTTTTTGGTTTTGGCTCTGACGGAGAGCCACGCAGAACGAGAAAGAAAAGGCAGACCGAAGAAAAGAGAAGAAAAAAACAGAAAAGGAAAAGGAGGAGAAGCACCGAACAGAAGATATTTTTTTTTGGAGAGCAGCGCACAGACGGGAACGTTTGGGGGAGTTCAGATTCTTTCAGTTTTTTTTCTCTTTCAGCCGACTGTTTCCTTTTAGTTTCAATTTTATTTATTTTAGTTAAGTTTTAATGTTTAGTGCTTGGATTATGGAATTTATTTTCATAGTTATGAGTGGCTAAATTTCTAACTAAGGCTAGGGGTAAAGCCTAGAATTTTTATTATGTGTTCTTGAGACAATTTATTCTTTATAGATTAATGATTAAATTTTGGGGATGATTTTAATTTGAAAATAGTTTTATGTTACAAGTTTATTTTGATTCATTATGATTTTTGTTTATATCAAATGCTTACTTTGTTTGATTTGTTATGATTCGAAAATATAGTGAATGCTTAATTTATTGTAACATTGTTATAAAAATCAAATTCTTTATCAACCCATTTTTTAATTTACTTTATTTTTATCAGTGCCTAATTGTTTTATCTTCAGATTAGGAGAGTTGATTCTCTGCCTAGTTGTGTTAAAAATATGTCTCAAGGATACGTAATAGGATGCTAGGTGGATCCCTAAAGCTTTAGTATTTCCCATCAATTTTCTCAAACTCTTTTTAATTAATTTAGTTTAGTTGCTTTAAGTTTATTTTATTATTAATCATCTCCATTGCTCCACTGTACAAGTGGAAAACAATTCAATTTATTTTTCTGCACAAGAATAGGATTTTTACTTAGTGTCTACCATTTCCTGTGGATCGACCTCGTGCTTACCGAGACTTTATTACTTGCGATAGCCTACACTTGGGTTTGCACTCTTTTTGGCTCAACACAGATAATGCTTGTAGGTTGTCATTGAGTTTTGAGAAAGGATCTAGATTACTTCTTGATCTTTTGGTAGACATTCCTGCATTTTTTTGATGGGTTACTCAGGATATTTTTATGTTGAATTGAAATCTTTTGAGATCCAATCAGGCGTGGGGAATGGTGGTTTTCAAATATCCGAGTGGAGTAGAGGGATTGTCCGGTCAGTTGACATGAGTTTTCAGATCGTGGTCTGGATGCTAAAAATGGTGGAGGAATTGATGTCCGGTGATCTTGAGGCGGAATTTTGTTGGTCTCATAGATCTGGAGACACTGTGCTTGTCTTACAAAAGCGGCAAAATGATTTTGGAAGGTTTGTGGAAATCACAGAGTACGGCGGTGGGAGGCGGTGCAGCTATGTTATCATTCTGGGGGCCATGATGGCAGCATTGTATCATGCAGTTGAGGAAGTTGGTGAAGCATGTTGAACATAAAGGATTTGCTGGCAAGAATGTTATACCTCTACCGGTTCAGTCAAAGGTGGTGGAGAAGGGGGGACGGACGTTTGCGGAAGTGGTGGTAGGGGAAAGGTAGACTCAGGAATTAGAGAAAAGAAGTGAATGTGGATTGGGAAAGATTGATAAGAATCTTGGCAAGATAGTCGTCAAACCTGGCAATATGGATCTTGTGATTTCTGCTCTCGTGATCTCTGCTACCGCGGATATCGTTGGTTAGGCTGGAGTGCTTATGGCAAAGACCGTTATAGAAGGAAACGTAAAGGCGGTAAAGAAAATTTTGATTTCCTTTAAAACTAATATTGATTAGTGCTTGAAGCAGCTTGAGTTGGGCCAGCCTTTTAATGGGAGTGGTTGTCAGGTAGGCCCAGTCTCGAGTCAGTCACAGAAGCCATTGTGCGTTGGCAAGAGTAGTAAATTAGTTGGGCCAAGGGACTTGGGCTTCAATGGGATTACTATACCCCCAATGAAAATACGGGTAGCCTAGCATCGCACACAATGTTTCAGTGAGGTGTATCATCACTAAACACTACGTAGGCCGGTGACCCACTAGCGAGTGAAGCAGGTGGTTGTGAACCTAGTGGTCTCTGCAGTAGATGATGGCTCGCTAGTGAGTGGCGAAGAGGATATCCTTCCAGCGAAGGTTTTCTGTGGTTTGATTTGGCTTCAAGTAGTTCGAAGCTGCAGGGAGAGTCAGGTGAGCCTAGGTTGTCCATAGAGGAGGCTGATGAGCAGTGTTAGCGCAAAATTGAGGGTGGTGTGCTAGCTAGGACTTCCATTATGTTGATGTTGGTGCTCTATTCACACTCACAACAGGCGAAGGGTCCAGTTGAGGAAGGGGGATCTTTCCAGTGGAGTGGGGTTGAGGGTTTGGGGGTGGATGTTCTCGGGATAGTGAAGGCATCTCATCGGCAACGGTGGACTACAATGGAGGGTGTTCCTCGCTTGCTGCGTTGGGAGGTGGTGGATGGTGCTATTGATTGTGTTTTGGTAGGAGATATTCCGAGTTTTGGGGCTACTTTGAAGCTTGGTACTAGGAAAGGTAGTGTGGAGTCCCAAACAGGGTCTCTTGGAGATGTTGCATGTGGGCTCTATTCATCTTCAGTTGGGGACAATCACGCTGATGTTTTGGAGATGGTGCCTTATAGTACAGATGAAGTGCTGAAGATAGAGCATCTGGAAGTTATTTTGGAAGATGTGCTAGATGGACGGGCACCACCTGAGCAAGTTTCATGTGAGTGGGTACTTGAGAGGGTGAAGAAATTTTGTACTGTTGTGGGCTTGTCTTATGAGGGGTATGAGGAGCAGATGATGGAGCTCTTTTCTGCTATTGAAGAAAATCGAAAAGCGAGCACTGTGTTCAATACTATCGAGGCGTTGCCAAAGTCAAAAATGAAAGGCAAACGCGAATTACAGCGTTTGGAATGCTCTATCAATTATGATCCGAAGAGAGGACCAGCTTCCAAAGACAAAGTAAAGGTGTGGGGTGTTCATATGGTTAATGAAGCCTACGATCCTAAGCTGGAATGTGAGGGGGCTGAATGTGGAGGAGAAGCAGATGAAGATCAAAGATCTCATAGGGGAACGAAAGGCGGACATTATTTGCTTACAAGAAACTAAACTTCAAGTTGTTACCAGAGAGGTGGTTCGGAGTTTGTGGGGGTGTATTCATGTGGATTGGTGTTTCTTAGGGTCAAGAGGAGCATCTGGAGGTATTTTGCTAATGTGGGATAGAAGGGTTGTGGAAAAAATGGAGGTATGTTTGGGGAATTTCATAGTTGCTTGCTCTTTTCGCTGTGTTAGTGATAATTTTGAGTGGGCTTTTATTGGTGTGTATGGTTCCAATGAAGATCACGAACGACATCTTATGTGGGATGAGCTGGTTGGTATTATGTGCTGGTGGGAAAAGCCTTGGTGTGTTGGAGGTGATTTTAACGCTATTTGCTATCCGAGCGAGCGATAAGGAGATAATCGTTACTCTTGTTTTATGAGAGAGTTTTCGGATTTCATCTTTGAACAAGATCTTATGGATATACCTTTGGTGGGTGGTAAGTTCACATGGTCTAATAACAAGGAGGTGCTGCGCTGGTCACGTATTGACAGATTTTCACTTTCTCCTGAGTGGGAAGAGCAGTTTCCTAATGTAGTTTAGAGGAAACTTCCTAGACTCTTGTCGGATCACTCTTCCATTTTGCATTCTGCTTGATTGTGGGGTGACGAAGAGAGATGGTGGCTATTTCAAGTTCGAAAATATGTGGTTGAAGTCTAAGGGTTTTGTGGATTTGGTGAAATCTTGTTGGTTGTCTCACCAATTTCAAGGCTGCCTTAGTTTTGTTTTGGCGTGCAAATTGAAAGCTTTGAAAGCTGATTTGAGGAAGTGGAATGTAGAAGTTTTTGGGCATGTAGGGAAGCGAAAGAAGTCTATGCTGGAAGGTATTCGTGAGATTGATGACATTGGGGAGGGAAGAGCTTTGTCTGAGGAGGAAAAAACGAAAAAGCTTGATCTCACTAAGGAGTTGGAAAGGCTATTGCTGTGTGAAGAGGTGAGTTGGAAACAGAAGTCTAGGGCTCTATGGTTGAGAGAGGGGGACAAGAATACCAAATTCTTTCATAGAGTGGCGAATTCAAATAGATGGAATAATTTTTTTTTTTTGATAAGTAATTTATATTGAAACAAAGCGCAGAGGGGTGCAATCCTAATACACGGGAAGTATACAAGAGAAACC
This sequence comes from Betula pendula, assembly GCA_900184695.1. Lineage (NCBI taxonomy): Eukaryota > Viridiplantae > Streptophyta > Magnoliopsida > Fagales > Betulaceae > Betula > Betula pendula. The sequence continues at coordinate 450,057 of FXXK01000668.1, forward strand.
TTATCCTAAAGAGAAAGAAGAACATAAATCTAAAAACTCAGAAAAAGTAGAAGCCTGCATAGTATTCTAAGCCACTCTCCAAGTAAACAAAGTTTGCAACATCTGCCTCTTCAACTTTAATAAGCCAATCTCTTTATCATCAAAACTCCTTGCGTTCCTCTCGCGCTAAAGACACCACATCAAACACAATGAAACCAACCTCCAAATGTAAAGCCTCACAGTTACCCAACTGTCCCCTCTAACAACCCAACAACTCACTCACTCTATGAGGCATCGCCCAAGCTACACTAAATAACTGAAAAAACATAGTTCACAGTTTTGAAAACAACCTCATAATGAATGAATAAGTGATCGATAGACTCTGCACTTTTTTTACACAAACAACACCACTCCATCACAATGATTTGCCTCTTCCACAAATTGTCCAAGGTTAATATCTTCTCCAAAACCGCCGTCCACACGAAAAAAGCTACTCTCGGGAGAGCCTTAGTTTTCCAAATGCCCTGGCAAGGAAATGAGGCCCGAACATTAGAACTTGGATGAGAGAGGACCTGATAATACAACTTCACTTCAAAGGAATTCTTTGTCGTAAGTATCCAACAAATTTTATCCTCTCCTCCATATCTTACTCTTTGCGAATACAGCAGCTCAAAGAAATGAGACACAAGTTCCACCTCCCAATCATGCACCGAACGAGTGAATAATATATTCTTTGCTACCCACACATCCTTCGAGCAAGCAATGATGAACAACTGCAAAAAAATATTCTTCAACGACTGTTCCCCACACCAAACATCATGCCAAAACAAAACTTGGGAACCATCTCCTACCTTATAGCGCATATGATTAGCAAAACCAGCCCAACCCCCTTCTTATACATTTCCAAACTCCCACCCCATATGATCCCTCTACCTCTTTAGAATACCAACCTCCACTCAAACTATCATATTTGGCATCCACCACCTTCCTCCACAAAGCACCCCTTTCCATAGCATACCTCGAAAGCCACTTACCCAACAAAGATCGATTAAACAATACCAAATTTCTCACCCCTAAGCCCCTTGCTGTCTTTAGGGTACAAATCTGTGACCAATGCACCAAATGAAATTTAAATTCATCGCCTAACCCCCCCCCCACAAGAAGTCCCTCTAAAGTTTTTCGAGGCGGTTAGCCACCCCCACTGGAATAGGAAAAAGGGACAAGTAATATGTTGGAAGATTAGGAAGAGTACTTTTTATCAAAGTTAACTTCCCTCCCATGGAAAGATACAATCTCTTCCACCCTACCAATCTAGACTCCATCTTCTCAATGATACCACTTCAGATTGTGGAAGCCTTGTAATGAGCACCCAAAGGAAGACCCAAATATTTCATTGGCAACGAAGCTACCCCACACTTAAGAATGCTAGCCAATCCCTTTACATCCCCCACATCAGAACAATCTCGGATTTAGACAATTTTATCTTCAATCCCGAAACCGCTTCAAAACGAAGAAACAAACACCTCAAATCTTAGAAATGTTCTACATTAGCCTCACAAAAAATTAGGGTATCATCTGCAAATAAGAAGTGGGACACTATCATTGCCTCATTATTTCTCAAACCCACCGAAAATCCGGATAGTAACCCTCTTTCCATTGACGAAGACAACATCTTACTCAATGCCTCCATAACCACTACAAACAATAAAGGAGACAAAAGATCCCCCTGTCGAAGACCACGAGAGCTACAGAAAATACCTGCAGGCGATCCATTAATGAAAACTGAAAAATGCACCATAGAAATGCAATGCTGAATCCAACCACACCATCTCTCCCCAAAACCACACCTCTACATCAAATATAACAAAAATCCTAATTCACGTGATCATAAGCCTTCTCCAAATCCAACTTGCTCAAGATTCCCGGTTCCCCCGAGTGAATCCGATTGTCCAAACATTCATTGGCCACCAAAACAGAATCCAGGATTTGTCTACCCTTGATAAAGGCATTTTAAGAGTTAAACACAATCTTCCCCAGTACTGACTTCAATCTATTAGCTAGAACTTTTGAGATAATTTTGTACATCCCACCAACTAAACTGATAGGACGAAAATCCTTAATCTCCACTGCCCCAGCTTTCTTAGGAATAAGAGATACAAATGTAGCATTAAAGCTCTTCTCAAATTTTCCCCACCTATGGAACTCCTAAAACACTGCCATAATGTCAACCTTCAAAACCATCCAAAATTTCTAAAAGAATGCCATAGAAAAGCCATCCAGGCCCTGTGCTTTATCCCCTTAAAGTTCCTCACCACCTCCCACACTTCACCTTCCTCAAAATCTCTTTCCATCCAGGATTGCTCCCCATCATCAATGGACGTAAACGAAAGATCGTCCACCTTTGGTCACCACCTGTATTGTTTAGAATACAATTTTTTATAAAATTCCACAATATGATCCTTTATCTTGTTTGATTCAACAATCGTGTCTCCATCCACCACTAAGGACTCAATAGAATTAAATCTTCTATTTGATTTTACCAAGCGATGAAAAAACTTTGTATTGTTGTCACCCTCTTTCAACCACAAGGCCCTAGATTTTTGTCTCTAGCTCACTTCTTCTAGAAAAATACTCCGCTCCAATTCCTTCGAATACTCTACTCTCTTAAGCTTTTCATCCTCATTTAAAGATCTTCCCTCTGCCACCAAATCCAGCTTACTAAGACCCTCGACCATCTCCATCTTCCGCTACCCTACATCCCCAAAAACCTCCTCATTCCACTTCTTCAAATCTGTTTTCAAAGCTCTCAGTTTTTGAGCTAACACATAACTAGTAGCTCCCTCAAAATGATAAGAAGTCCACCACAACTTGACTTGATCGACAAAATTAACTGAATGCAGCCACATATTTTCAAACTTGAAAGACCGTCTTCCCTTACTCCCTACTCCACAATCCAACATCAACGGGAAATGATCGGATACTAACCTCGGCAACCGTTTCTGTGATACATCCAGAAAGTGTTCCTCCCACTCTGTAGACAGCACAAACCGATCAATTTTCGACCAAGCCTCCACTTCGCGCCCATTGGATCACGTGAACTGGCCCCCTACCAAAGCAATGTCCAAAAGCCCCTACTCAAAGATGAACTCAGAAAACTCCACCATGGCTTGTGTATGCCAGGAATTGCCTACTCTTTCACAAGGAAACATTAAAATCTCCCCCCATACACCACGATAAGTCCCACATAGTCATTAAACTAGCCAACTCATCCCAAAGACCTCTTCTTTCCACATCGTCATTTGGCCCATAAATCCCCGCAAATGCCCACTCAAAATTCTCCGTCATACATCTGAATGTGTAAGCAACCACAAAGCTCCCCACACATTCTTCAACTTTCTCAACCACTCTCCTATCCCACATTAATAGAATACCTCCAGATGCCCCCCTCGATCTCAAATACAACCAATTAGCATATAGACACCCCTACACACTACGAATCACCTCCTTACTGATAACCTCCAATTTTGTCTCTTGTAGACAAATAATATATGCTTTCCACTCCCTTAACAACCTTCGAATCTTCCATCTTTTTTCAATCTCATTCATACCTCTAACATTCCAAGATACGATCTTTGGCTGCATAAAAAAACTGGATGGCCCTGCCCCTTCCCTATTATTCTAAGAGATCGACCGCCTTTCACATCATAATTCACCGAGCTTTCCAAACACTTTAATTCTCGAGTTCCTCTAATCCCCACTCTACCACCCAAGTCATTTACCAAACCCGTCCCACCGTGAGCTCAAGTAGTCTCAATATCAGTGAACAATGCCACCAGTGTATTTTGAGCAGTGTAGATGGAGGCCAAAGCTCGATGGTCTTTCCTTTCATTCTATTGGTGCTGAGGAAGGATATTGGTTGGAAAGAGATTTTGAAGAGAATGAAGTGTTTGAGGTAGTTCAAGCTATGAATGGTGATAAGGCCTTGGGGCCCGATGGGTTTTCTTTGGCTTTTATTAAAGCATGTTGGGTCATTCTTAAAAAGGATATTATGACGGTTTTTCAAAAATTTCATAGCAAAGGGAGTTTTGAGAAAAATCTGAATGCAACTTTCATGTCCCTCAGTCCTAAGAAAGTTGGAGCGGTGAATAAGATCTTATCTAAGGTGTTAGCAAACAGACTGAAACATGTGCTGGACAAGATCATTTCTAAGTTACAAAACGCTTTTATTTAGGGGAGACAGATTTTGGATTCGGTCTTGATTGCAAATGAATGCATTGACAACCGCCTTCGATTTGGTGTCCTAGGTTTGATATATAAACTTGATTTAGAAAAGGCTTGTGATCATGTTAATTGGGAGTTTCTCTTATATGTGCGGCAAAGATGTGGTTTTGGAGGGAAATGAAGAGCGTGGATAGTGTTTTGTATCTCTATAGTGCATTTTTCTGTTTTGTTTAATGGAACCCCTTCGGGATTCTTTAGTGATTGGGGACTAAGATAAGGGGATTCATTATCCCCTTTGCTTTTTTGTGATTGTTATGGAGGCACTGAGTAGGATGATGGCTATCACTGAATCCAGGGGTCTCGTGGATGGTTTTCTGTGAGGTCTAGGAATAACGCAGGTATGGTTGTGTCACATTTATTATTCGCCGATGATACTTTGATCTTTTGTGGCGCTAATGAGGATCACACTCGTAATCTTCGATGCATGTTTCTATGTTTTGAATCGGTCTCGGGGTTAAAAATTAACTTGTCCAAATAAGAGATTATACCTGTTGGTGAGGTGAATGATATAGACAGTTTGGCTAGCCTCTTTGGGTGTAAACTTCAAACCAATGTCGGTTTCGCTTCCGATGCTCAACAATCTATAGGAATATTTGTCGTTTGGGGTTAGTTCTTACCAGTTTCGCCATCAGTGTTCTTCAATTCGGAAGTTAGGATGAAATTCATTCATCTCTCTCGTTGTGAGCCGTTGGACTCTGGTTACAAGTATTTTAATGTCATATTTGTTTATGCACTTTTTCTTTTGCCATTTATTGACAGGTAGTATTTCATGAAGAATATGCTAAAAGGACTAGTGAGCTAACACGGCCTTTATTTGTGTGAGACACTAACTCCTCGTTGATTTTCTTCGCTTCTCCGTTGGGATTTTATTCATAATCTTACTGTTTTGTTAAAAAGAATTTTCATTTAGAAATCTGTCATTCCTTTCTTTAGTCTTATTATTATCATATATTTTCCATGTGCTTTAATTAATGTATTATCTTTATTCTTAATCATCCAGTACAACTTATATTTAAGCGTCTTCACATTGTTTTGCAATGTTCATAACTTGTCATTTTGCTCGTCGGTGTTTTGTCCGGCTAATCTAGCTGAGAGAAATTTAGTATGTGCGCATGGTATTTTGTTAATGAAAAATCCTGTAAGATTTGTCTACTTTATTTTTTTCCCTTTTGATTATTAATTTTTACACTTTTTTTAATTTTTATAAAAGTTAAAATTAACGTGTTTCAGGTATGTTCCTCGTGGTAGTGGTGCAAATGGGTCTAGTGGGTGGTCGAATATATATGCATCCAACACAAATTCAGTGTTTTTTTGTTTTTGTTTCTTTTTTCTAATTAACACAAATTCAGTCTGTTTTGCAAATTCGAGTTTAAATCTTGAAATGAAAAACACACATGGAGTTGTTTCTTGGTTAAACAGTTGGACCCGTAGATGGATTTAATAATAAAGTTGTGATCAATGAAATTGCTCGGCTTTAAGAGCTTATTGTATGCCGCTGTCAACTATTATCATGAATTTTTTAAAAGGGAAAACTCAAAATGGTCTTGTATCATTGATTTTCAAATAGCTCTTTTGGGTTTGGCAAGCAACTGATTTTTTTTTGGAGGTCTGCTAAACATTTTTGTTTGAAAATTTGATAGGAGGCTGGTCCACCGTTGAGTTCGCTGCAGCAGGGGGCAGTTTTGATCATGGGCTCGTTGGAGGGTATTCTAAGAATAGTTTTTTTTTTTTTTTTTAAGTACTATTCTTAACTAAAAACTATTTGTATTGACAGGTTCGTTTGTCAACGCCATTTAAAGGGTGTTTTTTTTTTACTATAACCTTAACATAGTATGACAACTTATTATGTGTATTTTGAACATCGGTAAATATAAATGACAGTCCAGGCTGATGCAACAGTGCATCAGCCTGGATCTATAAGGTGAGTTTCAGACTGAAAAAAAATAATTTTTTTTTTTTATTTTTATTTTTTTTATTTCTGATTCATGCCCAGGTTGATGCACTGTTGCATCAGCTTGGGCTGATGTATATCAGCCTCTTTGAACATAACCCTTGACTTGTCCGATGTTTTACAAATGGGTGAACCTCTGGCAGAGGTAAATGATAGAATTGACTTTGCAGTGGGCTTATTGTTGTTGTTGTTGTTGCTGTTGTTGTTTTTTTTTTTCTTTTTTATATTCAAAGTAGGGCTCTATTGTCGTTGCTTCCACGGGAACCTGTTCCCGCTTACTCTTCACGTTGCTCTTCTGACAGACAGGCGGAAATACACAATTACGTGTACGGTGTACCAGGCCACTAGCTCTGCGCTTTTTCTTGGTTGGTTTTATTTGTGTTCTGTAAAGAAGTCTAGGTCCAGATCACCGTACACCTCTTATATATTTTTTCAACATTATATAATATGTTGAAAACATAAAAACCAGCAAACCATATATAATATTATAATATATATTATTTATTAATTAATATTTAATTCTAGTTAAAAATAATAAATATTATTATTTAAAGGTAATTATTAGATATATATTAATAACTACCTTTAAATAATAATATTCACTATTTTAAACTATAATAACAAATATTAAATATTAATATATATCTAATAATTACTTTTAAATAATAATATTCATTATGCTAACATTTAATTACTATATAATATTCTTCATTGATATCTAAATCATAATTATATAATGTTAACTTATATTATTAACTTAAACGTAATGTTAGTATATGTTATTTATTACTTAATATGTAATTATTAAAATAATTACGGGTTTAGGGTTATTATTTATAATAATTAAATATATATTAAATATTTACTAATTATGTTAATATATATTATTGATTAATTAATATGTAATTATTAAAATAATTAGGAGTTTAGGGAAAATAATTACCCTTAGTCTGGGCCTTAGATAATAAAATTCATTATTTTAAAATATATTATTAAGAGATATTAATTATGTACTAATTATTATACTAAAAAATAATTATTACTAATATATCTCATTATATTACTCGTTAATAATTAATATACAAATAAATAATAAAAATATAACATTAACTTTTATGATTTACTTAAATGTAATAAATAGACATCAATTATATAAAAATAGATATTAATTATTTACTAATTATGTTAATATATATTATTTACTATTAATTAGTATGTAATTATGAAAATAATTGGGTTTAGGGTTTAGGGTTTGGGGTTTGGGGTTAGGGTTTAGGGTTTGGGGTTTGGGTGTTGGGGTTTAAGGGTTTAGGGTTTAGGTTTGGGGTTTAGGGTTTAGGGTTTAGGGTTTTAGGGTTTTAAGGGGTTTAGGGTTTAGGGTTTGGGGTTTAGGGTTTAGGTTGTGGGGTTTAGGGTTTAGGGTTTAGGGTTTAGGGTTTAGGGTTTTAGGGTTTAGGGTTTAGGTTTAGGGTTTAGGGTTTAGGGTTTAGGGTTTAGGGGTTTAGGTTTAGGTTTAGGGTTTGGGTTTAGGTTTTAGGGTTTTAGGTTTAGGGTTTAGGGTTTGTAGGGTTTAGGGTTTAGGGTTTTAGGGTTTAGGGTCTTAGGGTTTAGGGTTTAGGTTTAGGGTTTTTTTTAAAGGGTTTTTTTTTTTTTTTAAGGGTTTTTTTTTTTTAGGGTTTTTTTAAGGGTTTTTTAAAAAGGGTTTTTTTTTTTTTTTTTTTAGGGGTTTTTTTCTTTTAAAGGGTTTTTTTTTTTTTTTTTTTTAAAAAGGGGTTTTTTAGGGGGTTTTTAAAGGGTTTTAGGGGGTTTTAAAGGGTTTTTTTTTTGTTTAGGGTTTTAAGGGTTTTTTTTTAAAGGGTTTTTTTTTAGGGGTTTTTTTAGGGTTTTTGTTTCTTTAAAGGGTTTTTTAAAAGGGTTTTTTTAAAAAAGGGGGTTTTTTTTTTTTTTTTTAGGGGTTTTTGGTTTTTTTTAGGGTTTTTTTTTTAAAAGGGTTTTTTTTTAAGGGGTTTTTTAAGGGTTTTTTTTTTTAAGGGGGTTTTTAGGGGTTTTTTTAGGGGTTTTTTTTTTTTTAGGTTTTTTTTTTTTTAGGGTTTTTTTTTAAAAAGGGTTTTTTTTTTTTTAATTTTTAAAAGGTTTTTTTTTTTTTTTTTTTTAGGGGGTTTTTTTTTTTTAGGGTTTTTAAGGGTTTTTTTTTTTTTTTTTTTTTTTTTTTAAGGGTTTTTTTTTAGGTTTTTTTTTTAAAAGGTTTTTTTTTTTTTTTTTTTTTAGGGTTTTTTAAGGGTTTTTTTAAGGGTTTTTTTTAGGGGTTTTTTTTTTTTTGGGGTTTTTTTTTAAAGGTTTTTTTTTTTTGTTAAAAAGGGTTTTTTTTAGGGTTTTTTTTTTTTTTTTTAAAAGGGTTTTAGGGTTTTTTTTAAAGGGTTTTTTTTTTTTTTAAAAAGGGTTTTTTTTTTTTTTTAAAAGGGTCTTTTTTTTTGTTTTTTTTAAGGGTTTTTTTTTTAGGGTTTTTAAGGGTTTTTAGGGTTTTTTTTTTTTAAGTTTTTAAGGGTTTTAAAAAAGGGTTTTTTTTTTTAGGGTTTTTTAGGGTTTTTTTTTTTTTTAAGGGTTTTTTTTTTTTTTTTTTTAAAAGGGTTTTTTTTTAGGGTTTTAAAGCGGTTTTTAGGGGTTTTTTAAAGGGTTTTTTTTTTTAGGGGTTTTAGGTTTTTTTTTTAAAAAAAAGGGTTTTTTTTTAAAGGGGGTTTTTTTTAAGGGTTTTTTTTTTTGGGTTTTTTTTTAGGGTTTTTTAGGGTTTTTTTTTAAGGGGGTTTTTTTTTTTTTTTTTTAGGGTTTTTTTTTTTTTTTTTTTTAGGGGTTTTTTTTTTAAAGGGTTTTTTTAAAGGGGTTTTTTTTTTTTTTTAGGGGTTTTTTTAGGGTTTTTTTTAAGGGTTTTTTTTTTAGGGGTTTTTTTTTTTTTTTTTTTTAAAAAGGGTTTTTTAGGGGTTTTTTTAGGGGGTTTTTTTTTTTTAGGGTTTTTTTTAAGGGTTTTTTTTTTTAAAGGGGTTTTTTTTTTTTAGGGGTTTTTTTTTTTTTTTTTAGGGTTTTTTTTTAGGGGGTTTTTTAGGGGTTTTTTTTAAAGGGGTTTTTTAAGGGGTTTTTTTTTTTTTTTTTTAAGGGGTTTTTGGGGTTTTTTTTTTTTTTTTTTTTTTAGGGGTTTTTTTTTTTTAGGGTTTTTTACGGGTTTAAAAGGGTTTTTTTTTAAAAAAGGGGTTTTTTTTTTATTTTTTTTAGGGGTTTTTTTTTTTTAGGGTTTTTTTTTTTTTTAGGTTTTTTTTTTAGGGTTTTTTTTTTTTAAAAAAGGGTTTTTTTTTTTTTTAGGGGTTTTTTTGGTTTTTTTTTAGGGTTTTTTTTTTTAGGGGTTTTTTAAAAGGGTTTTTTTTTAGGGTTTTTTTAAGGGTTTTTTTTTTTAGGGTTTTTTTTTTTTTTTTTTAAGGGTTTTTTTTTTTTTTTTTTAGGGGTTTTTTTTTTTTTTAGGTTTTTTTTTTTTTAGGGTTTTTTTTTTAAAAGGGTTTTTTTAGGTTTTAGGGGTTTTTTTAAGGGTTTTTTTTTTTTTTTAGGGTTTTTAGGGGTTTTTTTTTTTTTTTTAGGGTTTTTTTTTTTTAGGGTTTTTTTTTTTGGGGTTTTTTAGGGTTTTTTTTTAAAGGGGTTTTTTAGGGTTGTTTTAAGGGTTTTTTAGGGGTTTTTTTTAGGGGTTTTTTTTTTAAGGGGTTTAGGGTTTTTAGGGTTTTTTTTTTTTAGGGGTTTTTTTTTTTAAGGGTTTTTTTTTTTTAAAGGGTTTTTTTTAGGGGGTTTTTTTTAAAGGGTTTTTTCTTAAGGTTTTTAGGTTTTTTTTGGGTTTTTAAGGGGTTTTTTTTAGGGTTTTTTAAAAGGTTTTGGTTTTTTTTTTAGGGGTTTTTTTTTAGGGTTTTTTTTTAGGGTTTTTTTTTTTAGGGTTTTTTTTTTTTTTAGGTTTTTTTTTTTTAGGGTTTTTTTTAGGGTTTTTTTTTTTTTTTTTAGGGTTTTTTTTTAAGGGGGGTTTTTTTTTTTAGGGTTTTTTTAGGGTTTTTTTTAGGGGTTTTTTTTTTTTTTTTTTTTTTTAGGGTTTTTAGGGTTTAAGGGGTTTAAGGGGTTTTTTTTTAAAGGGTTTTTTTTAGGGTTTTTTTAAGGGGTTTTTTTAGGGTTTTAGGGTTTTTTTTTAAAGGGTTTTTTTTAAAGGTTTTTTTTTTTAGGGTTTTTTTTTTTTAGGTTTTTTTTTTTAAGGGGTTTTTTTTTTTTTTTAAAAGGGTTTTTTAAAAAAAGGGGTTTTTTTTAGGGTTTAAGGGTTTTTTAAAAAGGGGTTTTTTTTGGGTTTTTTTTTTAGGGGTTTTTTTTTCTTTAGGGTTTTTTTTTTTTAGGGTTTTTATTAAGGGGGGTTTTTTTTTTTAGGGGGGGTTTTGTTTTTTTTTTTTTTTTGTTTAAAAAGGGTTTTTTTTTTTTTTTTTAAAGGTTTTTTTTAGGGTTTTTTTTAAAAAAAGGGGTTTTAGGGTTTTTTTTAAGGGTTTTTAGGGTTTCTTTTTTTTAGGGTTTTAG
>FXXK01000669.1:0-19864 GCA_900184695.1 Betula pendula
GTATATATATATTGGAGAAAAAAAAAAAAGGAAAAAAAAAAAAGGCTTCATCCATAAAGCAAAAGGGGTTATTAAAAAAGTTTAACATCTTAATGTGTTGCAATCTGGATTGAAAATCATTCTTAAAAATATTAGAATTATAGTATTTTTATGAATGTATTTGTAATTTTGGTTATTTAAATTACAATCAAAACGAAAATAATCTAACAAAATCAATAAAAAAAGAAATCGATGAGAGAGTAAGAAAGAAAAGCACATTAAGGAAAAAAAAATGAAGCAAAAGCAAAAATGAAAAAAAGAAAAAAGAAAAAAGAAAAGAAAGTCTTTTATGGAAAAAGACAGTTGTCAAGAGATAGTTAAATAACAATATCTCACTGTGATGATAAAAATTGACACTTGTTAGAATAAGAAAATGTCACTTGTTATAACGAGGATAAAAATTTGAAATTTGTCAGAAGGAGAAAATGCCACTTGTCACGATTTCAGAGGCTCTTTTTAAAAACTCCTGCTTTATATATATTAGCATATAACCCACGCTATGTGCGGGACTTTTTTCATTCTAATTTAATTTTGAATTTTGTTCCAAATAAACGTCTTGAAAAAAAATAGTAAAAAATAAGAATAATAATAATGAAAAAAATAAAGGAAAGAAAAATTTAGTATATTAGGCTAATATATTGTATAACAGTATATTTTGCTAAGAAGCATCTAGAATTATATAATTAAAACATGTTAAAATTTTTATTCTCATAGCAGTAGTTTTTATTTCCTCTTTAAAACTCTCTTTTTATATACAAATTAAATAAAAATAATAATTTCAATACAAATAATACACATATAATTCTGACCATTTGAAAAGAATACAGAGCAAAATAAAGAAAATCTTTTTTTAGTAATTACTAACAAACAAAAAAAACAAAATCTTCATTAAAATGGATCAAAGTAATCTAAAAATCATTAAAAGAAGAAAATGAAGAAAAAAACAAAAAGCAAAAAATATAATCCACGTGGAATTAACATCTTAATGTGTTGCAATCCGAATTAGAAATCATTTATTAAAAATCGTTTAGAGTATAGATATTTCTTATTTAAAAATCCCTTTTTATATATAAATTAAATAGAACAAATCATTTCAATACAAATAAAACTCATATAATTCGAAAAACAAAATAAACAAAATGTTTTTTTAATAAATATTAAAAAAAAAATCTTCAGTAAAATGGATGAACGAAATGTAAAAATCATTAAAGAAAAAAAAATGAAGCAAAAGCAAAAAGGAAAAAATTAAAAAAAAAAGTTTCATCCACAAATCAAAAAGTTTTATTAAAAAAGCTTAATGTCTTAATGTGTTACAATCTAGATTCAAAATCATTTCTTAAGAATCTTTTAGAATATATATTATTTTAATTGATGTATTCTCAATTTTTGCTGTTTAAATTACAATCAAAGCAAAAATAATCCAACAAAATCATAAAGAGAGAAATCAATGAGAGAGTAAGAGAGAGAAGAGATTTAAGTTCGGAGTAAAACTTATGTTCATAATGAGAAACTGTCGAACACGTTTAATTTTAATTAAAAACACGTTGAAAAGTGGAACGATTTTTTTATGGGAAAATACAACTATTAGAAGACGGTTAAATAACATCTCACCAAGAGGATACAAATTGACACTTGTCAGAATGAGAAAAGGCCACATGTCGCGATGAGAATAAAAATTGACATTTGTCAGAAGGAAAAAATACCATTTGTCGCGATTTTAGAAACTCTTCCTAAAAACTCCTGTTGTATATTAGGCCAATTTATTGTACAACAATATATTTTGATAAGAAACACCTAGAATTATAGAATTATTAGTCTAAAGTGACACTACCAATTGTAAAAGTTCAAGAAAAGAAGAGCCCTTATACTGATAATTTTCTGAGAAATAATTGTTTTTTATTAAAAAAAACAATGAAAAAGGGACAACATAATTAACGTTATAAATAAATAATAATATATAAATTAAAACAGAAAATAAGAAAAAAAACTGGAAAGGGAAGAACATAACCATATAAATAAAAAAACAAAAAATGGAAAGTACTAATACAATAGAAACGAACGGTCTCTTTTTCTGTATACTTTTTTCGATTCAAATGAAACCATAAAAGCCAATGTAGTGTGTCCGTCAATTAAGCATGCAAACAATGAACATTATGTAAAAAAAAAAAAAAAAAACTCAATGAACAATGTAAACTAAAAAATCACCATACCTCGTACAAAAAACAATAATAAACTCTTTCTTTCACAATCATTTACCAGGATTCAATGTAAAATTTACAAAAGAAAAAAAAAAGCAATTTGAATTAAAAAAAATATATATATATATAGAAAATAATGACAAAAAACAAAAACAGAAGAACATAACTATAAGAAATAAAGAAAAAAAACTGGAAAATAAAAAATACTAATATAGTAAAAAAGAATATCTTTTTTCAATACTTTTTCCTGATTCAAATAAAATGCAAAGGTATAGGAAGATGTCACATTAAACAACTAAATAACGATAGGATATCTTCTATCTCACTATTATTTTCCTAAAATTCAATGTAAAATTTACAAAAATAATGAAAGAATCAATTGAATAAATAATAATATATTTAATTATAATAGAAACTAAGGACAAAAAATGAAGTGGGAGAACATAACCACATGGTAAAGATAAAAAACGAAAAATGAAAAATACTGAAATAATATAAAATAAACTAATCTCGTTTTTTGTATACTTTTTTAGGTTTTAATGAAACCTTGAAAGCTAATGCTGTATGTCCTATAAGCACGTAAATAATGCATTACACATAAAAAAAAAAAAAGAAAAGAAAAAAGAAAAACGCTTAATAAACAACAACGTAAATTAAAAAATGATAATGCCGTGTGTACAAAAAACAACCCTATAGGAAACTCTTCTCCTCACCATCATTCCTTCTTGAATTCAGTATAAAATTTACCAAAAAAATAAAATAAAAAAGCAATTTGAATTAAAAATTAATATATAAATTAGAACAGAAAATAAGGACAAAAAACAAAAATGAAAAATATTAATATAATAGAAAATAACTATCTTTTCTCTATACATTTTTCCATTCTAATGAAATTTATAGGTATAAGAAGAAGTCATGTCAAATATTCCAATGTAAAAGAAACTTTTCGGACACCGAAAGAAAAAAAAAAAACAATTACTCAATGAACAACATTGTAAACTAAAAAATTCGGTATACCTCATACAAAAAATAACAATAGAAAACTCTTTCTCACTATCATTTTTCTAAATTCAATGTAAAATTTACAAAAGAAAGAATAATCAATTAGAATAAAAAATAATGACAAAAAAACGAAAATGGAATAATAGAACTACAAAAAATCAAGATAAAAAAATGAAAAATAAAAAATACTAATATACTATAAAAAAAATTATATTTTTCTGTATACTTTTTTCGATTTCAATTAAACCTTGAAAGCCAATGAAACCAAGAAGTTTGGAAACCAAATTCTTCGACTTTCCTCCAAAGTTGATCTGCCAAAAAACCGAAGTAAAAAAGAAAAAAAGAAAAGAAAAGAAAGAGATGTGTGTTTAGGCCAGGGTACCTGAGAGGCTAAGAGAGAGAAGAGAGGAGTCGTTTATGAGAGAAAGCGAGAGTTGTCTGTGAGAGAAAGAGAGATGTGGAAAAAAAAAATCGTAACGCCGAAAACCTAAACGACTTTACTTAATAAAAGAAAAAAAAAAGGACAAAATCCAAAAACTAGTTCAGTATGTTTTTAAATTTTAAATTTTCTCCCTTTTGAAGAGTAGTAAATTGTGATATCATAATATCTCACATTAAATTCTTAAAATTAATGAAATTTCATATAAAAAAAAATGTGACATAAAATCTTAGAGAACAACGTGACAAAACAATTAAAGCACAATAATATTATTAAAATCATGACAAAAAAGTTATATATGTAAAGTTGAATAGAATTGAACAAAAACATTAAAAATGTAGTATTACTATAATAAATATGAGTTCATACTACATATTGAAAATTTTAAGCAGGCAGTGTTAAAATTTTAGGGACAGAAATTTCCTACAAACTGGTTTGTAGGAAATTCCTACAAACCAGCTTGTAAAAGTGACATGTGTCTTTTAAGCATGTGAGAAGCACATATTTTATTATTAACATGCGCTTCTTATATGTTAATTTAATAGCATTAATGATAAAACATCTGAAATTTAATAGCATTAATAATAAAACATGTGTTTTTTACATGTTTAAAGGACACATATCACTTTTACAAGCTGATTTGTAGGAAATTTCTGTCCAAATTTTAGATATTTTCTAATGCAAAACTCAGCTTATCATATTATATATATATATATATGATTAGATTAGATTTATTCTTTCCCAAAGTGAATTTTCCAGAGAAAGGGAAAGCAACGGAGGGAGAGCGCGAGAGAAACAGAGAGATTTTGCACCCAAATCGATGAAAGACCCGTTGGAGAGGACAAAGGTGGTGATCCGGCACCTCCCACCGTCTCTCACGCAGTCCGATTTCTTCCCTCAAATTGATGATAAATTCTCTGGCCGATACAACTGGTTCTCTTTCCGCCCCGGAAAAAACAGGTTTTGTTATGCCTGTTCTTTTTTTCTTTTTCTTTTTTGTTAGCATTTTTTTTTTTTGGTGAATGATTTGAATGTGTTTGGTTGGGTAGAGATTTTGTAGTATGTCCTTCTGAATTCTTAAAGCATAAATTGCGTTGGTTTCTCGCTCTCAAAGCAAGAAAAAACACTTACGAAATGTTGACCAACCAAACGGTGCTTAAAGTTGTATATGGTTAAAGTTCGTTTTGGTAGCTTATTTTTGTATATCATATTATAAGGTGATGTGTTGTGTGATAGTTATAGCTTCAATAAATCGATCGAAGTAAATCTAATTAAATTCTTGGTTAACGTTTTCTTTGGTTTATGCGAGAACTTAGAGGGGAAAGGAAGCTGATATTTTGAGTATGGGGTTTTTGGTGATTTGGCTTCTTAGAATCGAAAAGGCCGCTTAATTTAAGTGTAATATTGTTATTTGATAAATCTATATTTTGTTTTTCCTCTACAAACCAAAATGACATGGAAGATTTTGATTTATAATGGGGGTTAGGTTCAATAGGTAAAGTTTGTTAGGTTGCTTAAAGACAAAACAAGAAGAACCCATATAAGCAGTAAGATGGAAGGTGAAGACCCATCAACCCAAGTTCTCATTGTAATATATGAAGTTTATGAAAACTAAACTTATTTTGATATGTTCTCGATTTAAACTCACATCTTTATGACAATATTCTGGCCTGTTTTGGACTATTTATAGAGATAATAAAATTTGATTATATTATGTATCAGAATCATCTTAAACAAAAACATTTTGTTTTCTGTCTTTTGCCTTCTATTCTCAAAATAAAACATTAACAAACAACCAAAAACACAGAACACTTCTATAAACACAAAAACAGTTTTCACCTTCATTTGTATCAGAATACTCTTTTCAAACCAAAAACAACCCCCCCCACAAAACACATTAAGAAACATACCAGTTTTGAGCTTTCTTCACATTGGATCTACTAAATGGTTTGATATATGAGAACCTAACCAATCTAACCTAAGGAACTTTAGCTGATTCTTGCCCGTTTATTTTATTCAACCAATGGTTATTATTTGTGATTTATAGCATCAAACGGAGGACGAAATGAACTAGATTACAAGTGGACTGTCAAGTACTGTAGGGAGCTAGAGTTGTTTGCTGGTCAGGAGGTTACATGTTGAGTTACAGTGATAAAATAACTTCTAATTGTTTGCATTGAAGAATATGCACATGCATAATAGGAAAGTGGCTTCTTCCGTGCTTTGCTTGGTTGCTGATAGGATATCAAGAACAAAGGAACTAAATTGTCGAATATTAAAAATATCTATATTTGTTTGACTTGGGAAACTAGAATGAGCACTTTTCTGAGCTCAAACTAACCAATTGGCTTAATTGCGATGAATTTTTTTGTTACTTAAAAATCAATTAGGATCTAGGGTTTATTCTTTTCTCTCTTTTTTTCCTTCTGTTTTTTAGGCAACCAAAAATGGACTAATAAGTTTTCTAACTGAAAGAGCTTTTTCCTGAACTAATTGCAGCCAGAAGCATCAGAAGTATTCTCGAGCCTACATAGACTTCAAGAAGCCTGAGGATGTTTTCAAGTTTGCTGAGTTTTTTGATGGACATGTCTTTGTTAACGAGAAGGGTAACCAATAAAGAAATACCTTACTCTTTACTTTGACAAGTTTGCAAATAG
Source organism: Betula pendula (assembly GCA_900184695.1). NCBI lineage: Eukaryota > Viridiplantae > Streptophyta > Magnoliopsida > Fagales > Betulaceae > Betula > Betula pendula. Next base: position 6,336 of record FXXK01000669.1, read on the forward strand.
CTGCAGTTTTCTTTAGTTCTAGGGGATTGCTTCAGCGAAACTCATTGCATATATGAAAACAAATGGTTATTTGAATTAATTCAATGTTGAGTAAGATTTGGTCTCTAACTAGTATGTATGTTCTCAACACCATTTCTTTGAAAGAGGAATATCATGTTTTATCTGATTATGGAGATATTTGATCATTGTAAAAGTTAGATTGTGTGCATCTTATTTGTAGGCTGTCACACTCATTTTACTTTAGAATAAAGAGTATTTTTGTGAAGTTTTAAACTCTGTCGTTAATCTCAGGTGTTCAGTATAAGATTGTAGTTGAATATTCACCTTCACAGCGTGTTCCAAAGCCATTTTCTAAGAAGGATAGCCGTGAAGGAACCATATATAAAGGTAGTAATTCAATTTTCAGGTATATATTAATTACTTGGAAAATATTGTACTAGCATGGAACAACTAATGTTGCTTGTTTACCTGTATTAGTAATGTATTACCTTTTCTTTGATGAAAGTAGATCCTGATTATTTAGAGTTCCTCAAAATTATCGCAAAGCCCGCTGAGCATCTTCCTAGTGCAGAAATACAGTTGGAAAGAAAAGAAGCAGAACAAGCTGGTGTGTTATTATTCTTTTTATGCCTTTTTTTATTTCCAAGCTTTTTCAACTATTTGTTCAACTTATTATAGGAATATAGACCTCAAGGGGTAGCTCAATCGGTTGAGGACCATGCCTCATGAAGCGGAAATCACTAGTTTGAATCTTCAATTTCCCCTTCCCTTGGGGCCAATTACTTATATAAAAATAAATTAAAAAATACAAAATTACTATAAGAATATGGACTTGTATGATTTTTGGCCCACAACTATGTTGTGGGTTTAGGGCTCCTTTGCGGGTTTAGGGTCTCTTTTGTGAGTATCTTGGTGCTTCTTTTTTTGGGTGTTTCTCTCTTTTTTTTGGGTTATCTTTTTTTCTGTTTTTTTGCTTTGGTGTTCCTTGTGTATATTTCCTGTGTACTGAGGGGCACCTCACGCTTGTTTTTTAATAAGATTGACTTATAAAAAAATAAAAATAAAAACTTCTAGCAACAACGAATTGCATTTAATTATGTGACTTGCCTCTTTTGATTCTTTTCTAAAGGCAACCACGTGTGATGATGTGAGTTCCCTCTTTTGATTATTTTTTAAAGGCCACCATAGTGCCACATAAGGTTTGTGTCCAAGGTGTTGTGGAGAAGCTTTATGGGAATAACTTTTTTCATAAACAAATTTGGTCACAAATTATTTACATAAGAGATATATTAGAAGAAGTTTGTTGGTTTTGGATGTATTAATTTCTCTGTGCTTCTCTTCAGGCACTGCAAAAGAAACTCCTATTGTTACACCCCTTATGGAGTATGTTCGTCAGAAACGATCTGTTGATTATGGAGCCCAGGTAATGGTGTTCTACTTTTTTGTATCTATTTCTTATTTATTAATTGACTTTCTTCAAGCAAAATGTTGTTTAGTTGAGGTATGGTTCAAAAGAATATGTGTCTGTGATGTGATTAGATTACCAATATTTATTTATTTATTTTTTTAAATAACCATTTTGGTTTCTGAAACAAGAAAATAAAGTATAGATACATTGGTTGTTAAATTTATAGTTGAATTAGAGTGAATCATATTTAATTTGTGGTGACAAGGTTCTTTCGAGTTATAAGTTAACTGAAAAAGAAAGGAAAGAAAAAAAAGCAAGAAATAAAGAAAGAATAAATTGATCTTGGGAGCTTTGTACTAGTAACACTGTCTACAAAGCAAAAGGCTGGTAGCAATGTTGTTGAGCTGCTTATGGATTGGAAGTTTGGTCATAGGAAGATTATAACAAATATGGGAGACTTCCATGTACACATGCATTCCATGTGGTGCCCTGAAAATAAAGAAATGTTACTACTTTGGTGTCGCACCTCCATCCCTATTAACTTAACCATGATACATTGACTTTATTTTCCTTGTCAAAAGAGTTCTGTTTCTTTTGAGATGTCCTTTGTGAAATATGTTTTTTTTTTTCTTTTTTAATAAGTAATTGGGTCCATGGGGAGTGGGAAGGGAAGATGCGAACTAATGACCTCCGTTGTACGAGGTGTTGGGTTTGAAATATGCTTTTTTAATAAAAAAATTAAAAAAAAAAAAAAGGAAAGAAAGAAAGAAAATTTCATTTTCAGTACATATTGACTAATTAGAGGCTGCTTTGAATTTTATAGTTTCTTATGTTCATTTTTTTAGTACTATATTAGAGATTTGTATGAGTAATTGGTTTTTTTGGCCCATCAGGTAGTTAGATGGTAAGTTGGAAAAATCTAGTTTTTACGTAAATAAGCTACGGAAGTTTTGAAGAGATTATTTTGCACTCTTTGAATTTTTTTTTTTTAATTTTTTTTTTGGCTTTTGTGCACAGCCAAATTAAACATTATTATTAAGAGTGAAGTACAGGTACTGATTTGCTTTAGGGTGGAGAATAAATATATAGGTGCCAATGTGTTCCTATAAGGTAGATTTTACCATTTTGAACATATAAGCTCATGTCTTAGATTGGATTTTGTGTTCGATGATAGGGGTCATCAGTTGTTGGGAAGATAAGGAGAAGAGCTGGGGCTGCATCCCCAGGCAAGCCTGGCTCATCTAGTACCAAACGAGGCTCTGAGAAGAAAAAGGTATGCCCCTCAATCATGTACTTTTTTTTTCATATACTCTTTAGTTTATTTGTGTGAAAAAGGTTAAAATTGTCAATTTAGATATTTAGATATTTTCTTTAATATTCATAGAAATGTGTTATTTTGATTATTGTTGTATTGTGTTTGTTACTTTCGTCACTTCATGCGCAGCTGATTTGTTGGTATTGTTCCTAAAATCGGTTCAATATGGACTGAAATAGAAGGAGAAGCTGTATTTCTTACCCAAACTTTTATTAGTTATTCTTGATTCATAGTGTATGTGGAGAGGGAGAGAGAGAGAGGGAGAGATGCTCGATTATGCTTATTCCCTAGTAGCACTTCCAGGAAAATAGTAGCTTGCTGCGTGCTTTAAACAGTAACAGAAGTTTAGCCTCTGAATTTTTCTGCATCACAGCAGTACTGGTATCAACATCCTGAGTACAGTCCTTTGGTTGCAAATGTTTTCATTGCCTTCTATTCCTTCATTTGATTTTTAGGTTCTAATCTCTCTTGGCAGGACCTAAAACATTCAATCTCCTTTAGTATTAGGCAAGTCTTTCTTTTTGAGCTTTCATGCTGCATATTGCAATCTTTCCTAAGCTAAGGTCTTGTACTGGAATTAATGCAGGTAAGACCTGAAGTGATGCTGGAAAGCTTCTTAGAGTAGTAAATTGTGTTTTTTTCGACTGAAAATTATGAAGAGCTAAAACTAGGCTTGGGTTAAGAATCAAGTTGCAAGATATGGATGTCATTATGGAAGATTTTTTTTGAAGTAAAAAAACAGTAGAAAAATAGCAGAAACAAAGATGAAGAAGATGGAAAGATTGTTTTTAGGTGTTGCATCTCATTAGGATGGAATGCTCTGCTTTGGTCATTACCTCTTGTAAAAGAAGCAAAGTGTGTGTGTGTTTTTTTTTTGTCTTTCTGTAATAAAGCTTTTTTTTGGTTATTAAATAATAATGTTAATTTTTCTATCTTGTATGTTCTCTGCATACTTCTGAGCATGATGACACCTTTGCTGGTTTAAATTAGCTCGAAAAACTCTAGGTTGGATGCTTCCTATCTTTATTGGAAGTTTTGCCAACAAATACATTAGGGACAAATCCATGAGATTTTAATATTTGATAATCTCATTATTCATCTTCCCCCTTCTTGTTTAGCAATTGTCAGTTTGTAAGTGGCTGTGCTAGTTATTTGCTTCTTTGTAGTTGCTGTCCTTGTGTTTGCCAATGCATTCATGGTCCTCTGTGCACATGCACAGTTTTTGTTCTTGAAGTGAAAGACAAGGCTACGTGCTGACAATTTCTGTTTGATTGACAGTATATTTTGAAGGAAAGTGCCAAGACTACTACTCAAAAGAACAGGTCAACTTTCATTGTAGTGGCTAGGCGAGAGGATCAACCAGCTACTTCAAGTGGAAAAAAGACATCTGAAAATGAAACAGGTGAGTTTTTCCTTTTATTGTCAATGGTAAATCTTTCTAGCCTGTATGATTTGTTTCTGTTGTATTCCTCATACGTTTCCTGGATTTGCAGTCTGTGGCATTGAAGGTTCTGTTTCTGGAATCCCTGTGACTGCAGACTCTGGAAAGAAGATTCTGCTTCTAAAAGGGAAAGAGCGAGTATGTCATTTTAAGTTTTTTCTCTATGTTTTTTTTCTTCCTACATTGTTTCGATCATCTGCCGTGTTTTAAATTTCTTTTCCAATTTGAATACCTTGTTTCACGTTGTACAAAGCTTTGTTTGATTTATTTGTTGCTGATCATTTTAAAAGTATGCGTGTATATTTTTATGGATTTTATGACACTTACCAGATTCCTGAGGGCTTATTACAACAGCAGGGTGTAACACCACCAGCTGGTAATTCTCCCGCTTCAACTGCTCTAAAAGAGAATAAGAGGCGTGAGGCTGGCGGGAGGTTTATCAGAAGCTTACTTTTAAATAATGATGCTCGTCAAAGTCAATCTTCAACAGCAGCCCAGCCTCAACAGAAAATTCAAAACTCGAACTCAGAAATTGGCAAGCGACCAACACGGCCTGGCAATGCACGATTGGGTTCAAATGGTCCTGCCTCTAAAAATGAACCAAATTCATTTGGTTCTGAAGGGGATCCAAAACGGACTCCAGACAATAAATTTACAAAAAAGGACCTGCAAGGTTTGGGTAATGTCAGTGAGAAACAAGAAAAACGTACAAGAAATAGGGATAGACCTGATCGTGGTGTTTGGACTCCTCTTCGTCGATCTGATGTTTCACATGCTATTGATGAGCAATTGTCATCATCTGCGTTGCACTCTACTCAATTGCTATCTGATTCGGTTGAAGGTACTGTTACTGTGCATGGATCTATGAGTGCAGTAAATTATGGAACTATATTGGGGAACCATGTTTCTAGTATCAAATCATTAATCTGCATGACATAACAATTCGTGAATGCGGCTGTTAAGACTTATTTAGCAGGGAATACAAGAAACTCACTATCTGCCTTTGGTTATCCAGCTTCCCATGGAGAAATGAAAGATTTGCCTAATGGAAGCAGGACTGCAGAGGTTACAACCCCTGCAAGTGGACGTAACAGTTCTGTCGAGAATGGTTAGTTTTTTTTTTTCAAGGCGTGACGTGTTGTGGGCCCCTTCTTTCTTTCTTCTTTTTCCTTTTTTTAAAGTAAAAAACTATTCTAGTGGTGCTATTCTGCTAGATGATGTTTGAATTTTCACCAGGTTTCCATAGACATGTTGGTCGTCGTGGAGCTGTCCATATTTTGAAGGATGATGGCTCTCTAAATATGAGTGAGGGGAAATCTTCCAGAAGAGTTGTTAGTGGCCACGGTGCTCATGAGGTCCAGAAAGTTGTGCCAAATCATCTGCAACATTGTTTTCTTCATTACTTTTAAGTAGTTAATTTTTCCCTTGTGTTTACAGAAACAGGTGTGGGTTCAGAAGTCATCTTCAGGTTCTTAGAATGTCAAAAATTTGGTAAGTCCTTCCCTTTAGTTGCATTTCCTACCCCCCCCCCCCCCCCCTCATTTGAAAGATTCTTCTTCTTCTAAATATCTCAAACAGAAGCTGGGAACACAATTTTGAAGAAAATATGATAAAATGCATAATGAATTATAACTGTCTTAAGATTATTTATTTGTGTAGTGTAAACACTGATCATAGTGACTGCCGTGTTGGATTAGAGTCTGATAGTTTTGTACTACTGTTAAACAGGTATGGCATTCAGTAACAGCAATAATTCGTCATTTGTCCAAGGACCGTATCCATTTCTGTGGGCTTAGGCCTCCTCCATTGAAGACATCGTACAGACAAGACAACAACAGAAATGATTTTGTGGTTGTGCCAAATTGTAGGGTATGTGCATGTACATGCGTTTGGATATTGAGTTGAAAAGTTTTTAAACGTGGGATACCTTCTGACCATGATAATTTCTTATAGTGTAGAAAATTATGCTTGTGGAAATTTCTTTTGGTACAGTGATCTGATTTGTGCCCAACAAGGAGATGCAGCATGCCCAATCTGATGAATTCGGAGTTAAAAGTATCCAAGTGACGAGATAACCCAAGTTTGAAACAGGATTTGCTTAGGCCATTTGTATTTTCATTATTCTCAAGTAATCTTGAAAGGGAAGCAGGAAGTACATGGTATTTTGACCGGGATAGTATATAAGAACTGTCTTCACCTTTATGTATCATATGGTGATTGGGTTAAGCAAACAATTTGGAGGAATTATGAAAGGTGTTGTATTGACTCATTTTGGTATGGAAAAACGGAATTCATGTTTTTGTTTTTTTAAAGGTAAATATATGATAAATTTTTGGGTAAAAGCGCCATTTGAAATTGATTTTTAATATTTTAATTTTGAAAATTGAGTCTCTTAATTTGCGTTTTTCAAATTACTAATTCCTGAGGTCTTCCGTTTGCAGGAAATTGGGGCTGTTGGTCACAGCACCCAAAATGACACTGTCTCATACTTTTTGTTTTTTTCAAAAAAAATTAAAATATATATATATTTTTTCTAAATAAACACTAAATCTAAAAATTAAAAATTAAAAATTAAAAGAAAAAGACACAAGGGGGTGGCTAAACAACTCCCTAAATGGCTAGGGGTGGTCACCCCATGGTCATTGAAAGTGATTTAGCAACTTATTAATAAATTTTATTTTTAAATAGGGGGATAGTTCGACTACCCTCAAGGCCATTTGAGTGGTGATTCAATCATCCTTGTTTGAGTTGTTTCTTTTTATTTTTTATTTTTTATTTTAAATTTAGTGTTTTTTTAAAAAAAATAAAGATTCCAAGTTTTTTTTTTTTTATCTTCAAAGGAGTCATTTGAAGAACGTGAATAATGAAAGACCTAATTTTCAAAATTAAAATATTAAAAATTGATTTCAAATGGCATCTTTATCCAGGAATTAACCACACATCAACCATTTTTAATGTAATTTTGATGATTATTTACCATCTATTTGCAATATCATTTTAGTGTTATGTTCCAACCACATCTATTTGCAATATTGCAACTCTTTGAACTTCCTTTTAGCAAGAGAATATAAGTTAATACATTTCTTTCCTCTATCCATGTTTCAAATGGTAAAGTAGAAATAGCAGCGAACAGGGCCTCCGTGTTCTACATACAACGATTTTCCAATTGTAAATCCATGTAATTAATCAATTACCTTTTGCATTTTGTAAGAAGAGGAAAATGGGGGAAGAAAAAGGGAACCTTTCCTAATAATCAAGTTACGGAATTTGAGCGATTTCAACCAAAATTTTGTGCAGTGACTGTGGCTTGGAGAAGAAGGGGCAGTGGTCACTGCCTCTTATTTTGAAAACTCCTTCCGGTGGATTTTCTCTTACTAGCTTCTCTTGGACGTCCGGTGAAAGTGCACGATCATCCAATGTCTGAATGTAGAATCGCCGGGCAGTTCCATAATTTTCAGGGGTTAATGATAGCTTCTCCATGATTGGACCAAGCGGGGTGGATCTCATGGAAACCATCGCCAAAGCAACATCCTGGAGTCAATCACATTCCATTACTTAATAAACATGTGAGGAAACATCGAGAATTAAAAAAAAAAAGATTAGAGCATTCCCAATGGCTTATTTAAATTTCTAAGCAAAATGACTAACCAAAACTTTTTTTTTCTAGTTTAATTAACCACTTTTCAACACCTACATCCAAGCATTTATCAAAGTTCTTCACTATTTTATTAAAATAATCAAACAAGGCAAATCAGACCCAAAATGCAGTTCATGAACGGGAGTCCCTCGAGGGTACCCACATCCCCCACGAGTTGCAGCTCTTGGATCTTGCCCGCCATCCTCTCCAGGCTTGCCTACATCCACCGCTGCCACATTGTGCACCGCAACATCAAGCTGCCCAATCTCCTCATCAACATGCGCAAGCGGACTTCAGCGTGGGGAGGATTCTTGTATAGAACATTGACCCCTGCAACTCCACTGTTGGAACCATTGCATACATGAGCCCCGAGAGGATCAACCCGGATCTAAACCATGGCAAGGACAATGGGTACTTGGGGGACATATGGAGCTTCAGGGTGAGCATCCTAAAGTATCAATCAGATTTTGTCAAAGAACCCATACGAGACCGCACTTGAGGGGTTGTGGGAAAGGTTATGGGAAGAAGATAGCCCTTCGATGATATAACTCAATCCTCAAAAGCATTGCGAGGTTAGATCTGTGGCCGCCATTGAGATTGGCGATCTTTGAGCGGAATCGAACGAGCCAAAGTGGGATCGGAGGGAGCTGAATCGAGCGAGTTGTGGTGGAGCGGTGGTGGGTGGAGAGGAAGAGAGCAGGTTTGATTGGGAGAAGAGGAAGGGCAACATCAAACTCGGACTCGAAGAGAGAGAGAGAGAGACGCAATTGTGAATAGTTCATGCCGAATGTGGCGTGAAATTGTTCACAAATGGATGAAAAATGCATTTTACATTTTGTTTACATAACTGGATGGATGGGGTTTTTAGTGATTTGATTAGTCATTTTAAGCTAAAAGGAAAAAATAGCTACGCCATTGGGAGTGCTCTTAGTGGAGGGTTCCAAGCAAATGCCCAGAGAACATTGCAGAATAAGAACAATTGACTCAAAGACAGCTTGTGAGAAAGATTAAAGATTTTTAAGAAAACAATTATTTGACATAAGCACTGCCTTTTAATGAACTATCGACTCAATTTAAATGAGGCAGTCAAAAACATATACTCATGGGCAAAACTTAAGAAAGAACAACTGCCAAACTAGGTTATGTAAGCTTTGTAAGTTACGAAAAATGGGGCCAAATTTCAGAATAAATCCACAAAGAGGAACATCTTGAGGGATATTCATCCAGATGATTTGGTACGTTGCAAAACTAGAGATGCGCTTGGAGGTGTTCTGTGATATTTGGTACCAACCAACATAAAGGAAGAATAAAGTCAAATATGCTTTGGACCACCAATAAATAAGTTTTCTGTAAAAGAAGAATGTTGGGAGGTCTAATTAGAATAACTAGGAAATCAAGTAAGTTTCATTATAGAACTCTAATGAATTTAGCCATTGGAGATGCGAGTAAAAGTTGAACATGCTAAAAGAAGGGAAATGTGTATGTCAGGAAATAGTATACAATTGATCAAAACAGATTTCTCACTTTTATCTTTGATAAAATACATTTGTATATGTACTGTGAAATGTTAAAGCAGAAGTAACAGCAACAAAACAATGAGTATGGTAATTTAACCTCTTTTTTTTTTTATGGTCATCATAAGAGTATTATAACCTTGAGAGATAAGAAGCAACTGGAATTCATCGTCATGGAGCCTTTATAATTTGGGAAATTATTACCACAATAGTGCTAGTTTTATGTTTGAGACCTATATTTTGTAAAGCACAGGTCATTGCTTTGCACATAAACACACATAACATGCCTTTTCCACTTAGGCAAAGACAGCAACCTATATGCATACATAGACTAAAGTTATATCTGGTGCAACTTTTTGTTAATGTTATGCTATCCAATATCTTTTTCTTGGTTAAGTATTTCGTCAAACTCACTGTTGCTTATATGTTTTTCCTGTACACATCATTGTCATCAAATATCAAGATAATCAGAGATTAAAAGCCATCTCATCTATAACTTATTGCAAATTTTTAATTTTCTATATTTTTAGGATATACTAAATGCTTGAATTTCTGGATTGGATAGTAAATGGCGTTCAATTAATATGAGATTCGGCATACATTATAAGCATGGAGAGAACATGAAATCTAAATGGTAAAATTGCTAAAATATTAATATAATATAAAGTTATTGATTGATGTAACTTTAAAGGTACACCAGTGCAACTTCAACCTAACCCTATATGTGTATGTATGTGTATATATACATATTAGAAGCCTTGAAGGTGTTGGATGAAATGCTATGTTTGAATTGAACCATACCTTTGTTGAGGACTGATTGAAATACAACCCTTTCATTTGCTCTTTCTCAAACATGAATCCTGTAGGAGGTTTGTCCTTTCCGTTCCCATAAATCAAAAACTTTGATTCTTGCATAAAACATTCTGCAGAACCGAGCTGTAGGACAAATATCTTATGTTAGAGCAATAATACCTGCCTGAAAGAACTGTGTCAGATTACTTTTTTTTTTAATAAGTAATCAAAATATCATTAAAAGCGTAATACGCCTTTAAGTACACGAGAAAACACATAGTTAGAAGGAAAATAGACATATCTGCCTCTGCTGCGCAGGGGGAGAGAGAAAGAGAGATCCTTTAGATATAGTTTTATTTATTGCACTTGATGGTACAAACTGAGACCCTGACTGAACCACTCGCTCTCAAATCCCATTAGCACCACTCAGTGCCCCTGGCTGCTTGGGGTTGATGAAGTGGCAGTGTGTGAAATGTTAAGGGATACTAGTCTGAGAGGCAGGGATTTGATTTCAATTTCTTAACCAAATCAATTTTGAGTGGACGAAAACATTGCATCTCATAATACTATAAAAAGATGGAACTGTATTGTGTTATACATTTGACAGAATAACTCTTCATAAATAAGAAGAAATGCCCATGAATTATAAATGTATGAAAATGGGCTACACATCTAAACGTACACGTATATATACATATATACTTAAAAACAGACGCCCCGTGCACCCCACCCCCTCCCTCTGTTTGGGGCAGCCAAAAAACAGTCAGATATGCATAACAAACAAATTCTTATGATTCTTTAACAAATTTGGTAAATTTGTCAGACAAATTAAGATGACAGAATTCATATAAATTATATGGGATCATATGTGGTGGCATAAGTTTGAGTCATCATAGCTTCCTTACAGGATCAACAATTCTTAAAGACTTAACTCTTTCTTCCACCAAAACATAATTTGTTGATTACATTGATTACGTACCTCTTCAGCAAAAACATCAAAAGGCCTCTGGCCGTTAGATACCATTGTAGCACAAAGGAAAATAGCTTTTGATATCTTCTGTGGAAAATGTTCCAATGCATAAGAAATGCATGCACCTCCACTACTATGACCAACCAGAATGACCTGTGAAGGACTACACAGGTAAGGAAATTTGGCAAAGTACAAGCAAGAAAAGTGCTTCAAGATGATAAAATCACGGCATAATCTTCTAACCTTTTCATCCTCGGGAAGGTTCTGTAGAAAATCAATCAATGGCTTTGCATACTCTGCAAGTGTAGCAACACTATTTGTATCCGCAAGATGAATACCAGAACCCGTGAGATCAAAGGCAATGGGAAGCAATCCTGACACCTCCAGCAAATCAATAGTTTTATACCAACACCATGCTCCAAAGCCTTCTCCATGTATTAGAACAAATTTCTTTGTTTTAATGTTTTCCAGAAACTCTGGTGCCTGTAAAGGATATTACTTCCATCATGTCAAACTGTTGGGGCAATGAGAGAGCTGCAGGGGTGGGGGTGGGGCGGAGTGGAAAATGGAGGAGCAATAATAGACAAGCCTGTATGATACTCAAGTTCAACAAGACTAAAAGTGCTTTGGGGGGCAATATGATGCATAAATGGGATAAACCTAACAGGTCCAGCATTTAAAAAAAAAAAATTGTGACAATAACCAAGGTATGATCCATAAGCCACAGACCTGGTCAAGGATAACAACATTCAACAAGAATACACCTATATTAAGTACAAGAATACACCTATATTAAGTACATTTTCAAGAAAACTATTCTATGATATCATCAGCAAAACCAGACACATATAAAAGCAAATGGGTGCAAGCATGACCATGACTCATGGTGATTCCACCATCTGCCACAAGAAATTTGTTGGCTTTTAATACGTATTACAAGTTTTATCAGCTCCAGGCACAAATCAAAATCCTGTTTTGCCCAACAACAACAGCTTTTCAAATGTTCCTGTTGCAGAATTTTTCTTATCTGGTGGTTGGAATGACAATTATACATGGGATTCACACGTCAGGATTTACAAAACCTTATTTATTGGTTGTACTTCCCTCAACAACTTCTAAATTGCAAAAAACTGGATTTCTGACCACTTTACCAAATTTCACGGACCACCATCCGCATCCTAATTGCCATGCCACAATCCAATCAAAATACTACAACTCAAGTGTCTACAGGAACTCGAGCCTTAATAACGCATGCATCGATCATAAGAAAAGGCGAATCTTCGAACAACACCTCTCTTCTGGATAAAAAAAAGTATATTAAAGCTAAGAAGACTGGCTTGGTATTAAAAAATTGCAACTCATACTTTTCCAGATCCACTTTTTGAGTTTTCAAATGAATAATAGATCAAATCCTTCTTTTCTTTTACTTTTTCCAACATCTACGTATTTTTTCCTTCTTGACCATTGACTGCTACTGTCTCAAGGCATAATTAAGCACTTTTTCACTTTAACCCGTAGTTTACAGATCTTAATCATGAAAACCCACTTTTCTTTACACATCCAAGCATCCAAAAATCGTGATTAACACAATGATTGCACATAGAAATACACGCACCAAAAAACAAAAACAAAAAAAAAAAGAGCAAAAGCGAGTGTTTTGGGCTTCAGTGAATTTGAGTCCTACCTGCTTTCCATTAGACAATGGGTCATCAGAGGGATTGCGTCTCCTTGAGCTCGTGGACCCGATTCGCCGCGACATGGATCCGTCGAACCTCTGAGACAACTGGTGCTGATGAAGAGCCATAGACAAAGCCTGCCTGTGCAAGAAATCCTCCTCAGCCAGCAGTTTCCTCTGAGATCGTCCCATTCTCTTGCTCTTGGATCCATTTTCTTTAACCTCCTTCTTTGTCATGCAAGTAAAACGATTACCCATTATTCCAAAACTAGCCTGAGACAAAACCCAGTACTCTTTCAGTCAATTTCCACGGAAAATATCGAGAAATCTAGAATTTTCAGGAAAATGAAGTGTCTTTTGACATTGTATGCTCACTCTCTTGTGCCAAACATGAGAGTTTTTGAGAGAGAGAGAGAGAGTAGGTGAGACGGGAAGAGATTCAACAAAGAAGCGGTTCCTAGTTTTAAATGCAAAAAAATAAATAATAGTAATTACTGGACAAACTGCGACTGTGGCTTAGACAACAAAGATAAATTAACAGTGCCTATGAACATGAAAGGCCAGCTGATTTTAAGAGCCCAATTTTAATGTTTTTCTGTCTCTCAAGCTTGAAATTTGTACCGTAGAAGTCGAAGACTTTCAACACTCTCTCTCTCTCTCTCTATGTATATATATATATATATATATATATAGTTTTTGTATTTCTTGTGTTTTTTTTTTTTTACTTGCAAGTGTTGAGGATAACTGCTGTTGAACTTAAAGCGACGAGTGGTAGTT
>FXXK01000669.1:20084-62070 GCA_900184695.1 Betula pendula
GAACATCAATATACATATATTTTATCAGTATGCGTGTATTTATATAAAATAAAAGTAAACAAGTCTTAAATTTAATTTCATACTAAGTTATAAATTATAACTCTATACAAAAGTTATATTTCTATAAAATAATCTTTAAAAATCAATATCTTTTAGTGAATCAGTGTTACAAATATTAATTTAATAAAATAAATTAAAAAAATTTCAATCTAATTTGGAAGAGTTTTTTTTATATAAAATTAAAGTGTTGTATTTTAATTAGTACTTCAACTGTGTGAAAAACGACATGCCTAGTTCTCATATTACATTAATAAATTTAAATACTACTGCGTTAATAAATTTTAGGAAAAAATCATATTTAGTCCTAAGTTTTTATATAATTTGAATTTAGTCCTTAGGTTTCTAATTTCAAGAGTATAATCCTTAAGTTTTGCCCAGATTTTAAATAGATTTATTTATCACTTTTCCGTCAAAATGAATAATTTGTTATATATTACATGTGTTTCAATTGACATGCTAGTATTCATATTAATACTATATATCAATGTAATATCATTAAGCGCCAATTCATTTAAAAAAAAAAAAAGACGGAACTCAAAAAACAAAAATCATCTTCTTTGTCATCTTAATCTTCTAGATTTGTAGCGTAAAAGTAAGAACCATTAACTTTGACGCTGAGATAAACCCTGACATGTCAAATGAGACATACGTGACAAATAAAAAATTGTTAACTTTGACGGTAAAGTGATAGAAGGACCAATTTCAAAACTTGAGTAAAACTTAAGGATTTTATTCTTAAAATTGAAAACTCAAAGATCAAATTTAAATCAAATGAAAATTAGAAATTCAATATGATTTTTTCCTAAATTTTATGCCTATTTCTTACTTTCTCTCTCTCACACTATTGAATTTCAGTATTACTATATTTATCTAGACATAATTAATATAAACAATATGAACATGTCATTGCAATTTCTCACTCCTAAGCAGAGTGTTTTTTTTTTCTTTTCATATTCTTATTTTTTGAGAATCAAACACTAAGATAATAATCAAATACCTACACCTGTGTAGAAAATAAATAAATTAATTAAACACTTACTCCTGGCTGGCTCTCTTCTCATGCCTACGCACATTTATTTTTTTTATTTTTTTTTAAAAAATTATTATCTTTTTCTCAAACACTATGATAAGAATAAAACACCTAACCGACTCTTTTGACTATTCTCACGCCTAACAACTTTTAATCTTATCTTCTTGAAATAAATTATTTATCTCTCACGTTTCGAGGTTTTCTTCACGCCTCACCCTTATAAGTCGACATTGAGGGGCTATATTTATTCATTGTTGCACGGGCCATATTTCTTCTTTGTTGTAGGTTATAAGGGCCATATGCGGTGATAATATGAAAAATTATTTTTTTTAAAGGGTTTTAAAATATCTTGGGGGTGCCATGGACCCCCACCCTTGCATCTAAGAACAAAAAAAAAAAACTAAAAAACTAAACTGTTAAACCTTTATTTAACTAAAAAGAACGAAAAATCACGTAAATTATGAGTTTAAAATCTATTTGGGTATTAGAAATCTCTCAATCTATAAATGAAACTTAGCTATTCATCTCTTATCTTGGTAGGACATATCACATGATTTTCTTTACGAAAGATTGTTAGTCATATATATATATATATATAAAAAGAAAAAAGAAATTCAAAAATTGCATGTGTTTGCGGAAAAGATAACAAGAAAAGGAGGACCAGTCGTCGCACCTATTTTTCAAATCAAATTTCTCTCCCATATAAATTGGATGTTTTCATGCGTGTCCATGAAGTGATATGATAAAATACGTTAATTATTTTAATTCGTTTTAATATGTATACCACGAGAGTTTCTCCATTCGTCAAATTTTGAACAAAAATTCAAGCACGACAAAACAAATATCTTAATTTGTCTATTTCCTGGCGCCGTTTGTCCTCCCATTTGAGAAGTTCAGTATGCGTGATTGTGGGGGCTCCAGAAATCTCCATCACCTACTTGTTCCCTTCCAATACTCAACAAGTGCGCGACTTTTTTTTTTTTTTCATTAAAAAATTATTATTATTATTAATTTGATTTTGTACCGAGATGCAAAAAGCTGACAGCCGAGGTTGTCCATTTCCTCGTTGAAATAGAGATGGCAATGCGTCGGTTTGAAGGAAGTTCAAAGGTTTGTACAACTGACTGATAATAACCTTGACCACACATTTTCTTCTTGGATTTTTGTTGCAACCATTTTGCTGCAATTCATATGGTATTGAAAAAAACAGGGTTATAATAAAGCACTTTTATTTTAGTGTACTACTCTACGGACTATGGCTTCACCTACAAAAGTAGAAACACATTAAAAGTTCTTATAATAAAGCACTTTTATTTTAGTGTACTACTCTACGGACTATGGGTTCACCCACAAAAGTAGAAACATGTATTAAAAGTACTAATAACAGTTTCTTTTAAACCGTTAAAAAAATCTATGCAGAAGTTTTTTTTAAATTATAAAAATATTAAGAGCCCATATCTTAACTAAAAACGGTCAATGTCTCTGCTGCAACTGTTTTTGAGTTTCCCACTTTAATCAAACTCCCAGATGCAATGGCGAACCCGTTACGATCCCTCATCACAAATTATCGTATTATTCCTCATGTCTCCCTCATATCGATTTTGTTATATTAATAAATAAATTTCTCAAATACAAAAAGTAGTAACTCATGATGTATCCATCTTTATCGTTCTATATGCACGTGAATCAGAATTCATCAAGTTGTCGCCGCAAAAGAACACAATAATATATATGATCTCATCTCGACTGCTTTTTAAAAGATTTGCTCCTTTTTGGTTGTTTTGGCAGTTGAGCCGAAGTGCAAAAGTAGAGAACTAGTTAGAAATAATTAATAACAAAAATAATCATTTATTTAATCATAATATTATCAAAATCTAGTTGTTAGCATCTTATATATATATTCGGGGCATCACCTGATTTACAGTACACAATGCATTTCCAACCAAACGATTATTTAAAAAAAAAAAAAAAAATCAATACCTACTTTATAGGTATATCTCAAATATGATATATTTATAATAATTTTTTTTTTTGTTTTTTTAAGTTTTTTTAGTGATATGTATATCTACAAGACTACAATTAGATATATAATAAGGAAAATGTCATGGTCTCTTCAGTCAGATCCTCTTAATTTTTTTACCCGAATTCTAAGGGGCAAAGAATGAGATAAGGGGCACGGACCTATGTGTCGAGGGCACCTAAGCCCCATATCCCCTTTTTTATTCGAAAAATGCTATATTTTTAATATCTTTATCCAACTCTATCTAACTTTGCATATATGGATAAAGATGGATCCCACAAATATAAAATAAAACTCTTTAAAAATTTATTCATATATACAAAGTTAGATAGAGTTTAATAAAAAAATTAGACATATAGTATTTCTCTTTTTATTCCCTATCCGAATTCTAAAAAATTTGAGGAATCCCAATCCATGATCTCCTTGTACTTTCTCGCTTTTTGACGCTAAAATCTTGGCTTTCAATTTGATCGACATTTGTAATCAAGACCTCTTAATTTACAAATATTCAAAGCACAAACCTTAAAGATAACTCAGAAAGCAAGAAAGCACAAAGAGATCATAACACATTTTTCCCTTTATAATAACGGTACATAGTAAATCAGGTGATGCCCCGGATGGATACCTTTGATTTGCATAATTTTCATTTTACTTCTCAAAAAAAGTTTAATAGTTTCTTTCAAAACTTCAATGTCATATTTTGACATATTCCTAATCCAACTGTTTTTATTATTTGTCTACATCGATCAACGTCCCAGATAATAATTGACAGCACTTATTAGTCATCACTGATCCATTAATCTATAATGGATCCAATTTGTGGCTCTCAGTTTTTTTCTATTTTTGGTTTTTCACCTAACCAGGTTGCTCATTACTAGGGGTATATAACCGGTTTTGCGGTTGTGGTTATTGGGCAATAACCGCAACCGCAATCGGAATACCCGGTTATTCAATTTTTAACAATCGCAACCATAATTTAGACCCCGGTTACAGTTGCTAATAATCGGTTTCAATACTGGTAACCAGTTTTGACGTTATGGATCACAAAAAAAAATTATTTTTAATTATTTCTCATCAAAAATTTATTTTTGAAGTAGGAAAGTGAAAAAAAATTGTTCATATTCAATGTATGACAAGTTCAAATATTTTTTTTCTTCTCTTTTTCCTTTTTTTTCTTCTCCTTTCTCTCTCAACATGCTCCCTGTTGCAGGGAGCTCCAAGCTCCCTGCTGCAGGGAGCTCGCTCAAGCTCCCTGTAGCTTTTGAGAGAGAGAAAGAAAAAAAAGAAGGAAAAAAAAAAGAAATGAGAAAAGAAAAGGAAAAAAAAAGTTTATATGAATTTGTTTAAAATTAATAATTATATTTTAAAAATCGGTTATCCGATTATTCGGTTAATAACCGACTTTTTAAAATTAATAATCGCAACCGCAACTAGCTTAGCAGGTTATCCGGCTTGCGGTTATTTTCAATTTCTCGATTTTTCGGTTTGTCCGGTTATTTCCAATTATAAAAGGTTAATAACCGCTCCGCTTATACACTCCTACTCATTACTACCACTTGTTTCTTTTTTCACATATATATATATATATAGGCATTGCTCAATAAAGTTTTAGACGATAAGAACCATAAGCGCTTTCTTAACACTAACCCTATCAAAAAATCTACTTAACACCCAAGCCAATAATCCCAAACGATTGCCATTGCGAAATTTGACCTTAAAACCTAACCCCCACCGAGGCAACCCGAAATGCACCGCACCCTCGGTGGTCTTTTCCCATATTAATTTCTCCACCAGTCAAGCTAAATTGTGCGCACAAAGAGGTCTATGTTAGGCCTTAATTAACGGGCCCATACACAAACTAGTCATTAGTCAAGGTTTTTGATACCGGTATCTCAATAATATAGAGCGCAGGCCTGAATTCAAGGATGAGGATGCTTGACCAAACCGCAAAGTAATTAATATATTTGGTGCCACTACCCCAAGACGATTAATTAAAAATAAATTCCAAATAGTTCAAAACATGACAGTTCAACCAATTCTAATTGACCATTTAAATCATTTTTCTATTAATTATTTTCTTTCATTCTGTTCAACTACACATGCAGAGAATTAAAACGTAATAAAAGTATATGTATAGATCTCTAAAAAGTTGTTCGCGTAGAGCAGACAAAGAAGCTGTCAGGAATAAGGATCTTTTGCCCGAAATTAAAACTAGAGCATACTTTGCAATGCAGCAGCAGCATCCACCTGTCCACGTGATGAAGAAGCAGAGTAAAAGCTTTTTTTTTTTTAATAAGCAAGAAGCAGAGTAAATGTTACAACCATATTCCATTGAGATATGAGGAAGATCCTCATGTCTTACTGTATTAATGGAGGTGAACGTTTGTTCATCGCAGAGGTGCTATCATTCAATAGTTCTGTACACCTGCCAAAAAAGATATAGATCAATTAAGAGAGAGAAAAAAGAAAAAAGAAAACAATATTCAAAACAAGTCTTGCCCTAGCAAAGGTTAAAATGGATGACCTCATATCAAGGAATGACTCTACGACATATTTTTTACCAAAACTTATGGTGAAAGGAGTGCTAGCATCGATCATCCAAAACCCCCTAGAACTCCTATATTGAGATGGATGGCATATATATGTGCTGTAAAAAAACTATTTTTTAATGGTTGAGATATAATTTGAAGTTTTTAAATGAAAAAGAGAGAAAGTAAAATTAAATCTCATCCAATAAAAAAACTACAGCACACATACTATAATTTTTTTACAGCACCAAAGCCAAATACGTATATTTGACACACATTGAGCAATTTTTGGGACATGGAGCAGGAAAAATTACCATGTGCATCGCAGCGATAGCCCTCAAGATCATCCAGTGACAGAGTCAAAATAAGGATAATATAGTAAGCCTGGGAACTCTAGTGATCATGTCATTGTTTACAACATGGTCAGAGGAATCTCATAAGAAAGATCGTTTCCTGTCACAGAAGAATAGAACACAAAATAACACCAATTTTGTGGAATAGTTATAGCTAAACATGTAACCCTTAATAGTAAATCATGTCTACAAATAAATGATTATGATTAAGATAACATTCTGGGCATGATTAGGAACATTACAACTTTTCACACACACACACAAGCACATGTAGTCAAGAAATGCAAGAATCAATTAATGGCACCCTCTAAACACAGTTGCATAAGGAATGGAGGGGCTTACTAAATCAAGGCCCGCAGTATTATATGATTGTTAGAAGTGTAGATCCTTGTCATTATTCGCTTGAATTTCAAAATGGTGAATGTAAGGGCCAGAAATTAAATATGTAAAATAAATCAATCAAGTACTCACCATTTTAGCATACTAAGATGGTCAACCTTTCATTGATAACTTTTTCATATATATTTCAACAGATTAATCCAAAAAGTTTTTTATAAGCCCGAATAGCAGGCACTAGGCAGGCTACCGGATTTATCCATTTCAGATTATGCAAATACTGCATATCAAAGCATACTGGATGGCGCAGAAATAAATCATGCCTCAATAACTCCGTCATGAAGATATAATTTTTCATTTAAAGAATGCGGCCATAGAATTAAGATGGAACACTTGTGCTCTCAAACCAGCTGGTGCCAACCTTCTTCGGTTACCCTACTTTCTTCTTCATTATCTCCCTTGCTTTTAGTGTATCACCCCATAAGGAACCTCTTGTATGGGGGGAGTATACGAGGCAGCAAATCATTGAGATTGCCGGGGGAGTCCAAAGCTCAAAGGTCTAGGTCTTAGACGAGCATACTGGATGGCGCAAAAATAAATCATGCCTAAATAACTCTGTCATGAAGATACAATTTTTCATTTCAAGAATGTGGCCATAGAATTAAGATGGAACACTTGTGCTCTCAATCCAGCTGGTCCCAACCTTCTTCGGTTGCCCTACGTTCTTCTTCATTATCTCCCTAGCTTTTAGTGTATCACCCCATTTTTCATCAGTAGCACATAATTTTGAAAACAATGCATAAGTTGCAACTTCATCTCCACCTAGCACTATCATCTTGGCTACAACAGCTAAGCCAAGTTGACTGCATCCATGAAGAATACAAGAACTGAGTAATGACCTTAAAATTAGCATGCAGGGATTAAAACTCAATGCCTCTATCAATTTAACTGCCTTCTTAAATAATCCAGCACGCCCAAGAGAATCTATAACACAAGCATAATGCTCGACCATAGGACTGATCCCATAAGCATCACGCATCATACAGAAATATTCCATCACCTGGTCTGTAAGCGCTCCATGGCTGCAGCCGGAAAGGACTGAAAGGAATGTGATCCCGTCGGGCTTTATTCCATGAATTTGCATCTTATCAAAGGCCTTCAAAACTTCTTCACCATCCCCATGATGAGCATGCCCTGCAAGCAGGCTATTCCATACCACAATATCTTGATGGTGTGTTCGGCTGAAATAATGAACAGCATCTTCTATGGCTCCACACTTGGAGTACATGTCAATCAGACTGCTAGCAACAAAGTTATCATCTTCCAGTCCTACTTTTAGAATTAGGTTGTGTAATGACCTTCCAATTGAGATAGCTGTTGATTTGGTAGAAGCCATAAGTGCACTTGCCAGAGTGAAGTTGTTAGGTGAAATGCCTTCCCTTAGCATGTTTCTAAACCAAAAGAAAGCTTCTATACAATATCCAAATTTTGCATATCCTGATATCAGTGCAGTTACTGAAACAACGTCATATTCTATCCTCCTAGCAAGAATCTTTTCAGCACTGTTGAAGCATCCAAAGTTGGCATAGAGCGAAATCAAAGCAGCCTGAACAGAACTTTTGGTTCCATTTCCAGACTTGGTGACATAAGCGTGCACCATTTCACCGTGTTCAATAGTCTGTAGACCAATACATCCTGTAAGAAGACTGACGCATGCAACTGCGTCAGGTCTCACGCCTGCATTTAGCATTTGGGAAAAGTACTTTAAAGCTTCCATGGGTAACCCAATGTGAACATTACCTGAAATAACTGTTGTCCAAATTAATAAATCACGTTTATGACCAACTTGTTGAACCACCTTGTACATATCTTCTAAGCAGAAACAATTCGAATACATGCCCATTAAAGCAGCCCCAATACCTTTATGTAGCCCAATTCCAGTTTTAATGATGATGGAATGTATCTGAGTACCCAAACATAAGCACTTAGATGCAGCTGATGCACTGAGAATGCATACTAGCATGAATTCATCCAATGCTACAACTTTATCATGGTGCAGCCACTGAAAAACATGCATGGCTTCTTGAAAGCATCCATAAATGTTGAACTGGGATATCAAAGTGGTCCATGACATGACATTCTTGCTACCAAGATAAAGAAGCAAGTCAAAAGCTTCATCCAGGGCACCACAACTACAATACATCCGAACAAGTGAGTTCTCCACAACACCCTGACCTTCCAACCCAAGCTTAATTATTAAACCATGAACTAGCAATCCCTCTTTCAAATTCTCATATCCACTTATTGCACACAAGAAGTTAACAAAAGTAGCTCGCATGGGTCCCCTCATATGAGAGAATAGCAAGCGCAACTTTTCAAAAGCTTCATCTAAATTCCCCATTTTCACATACACCCGTATCATGGTGTTAATCACTGCAACATCCTTATAGACCAGTGCATCAAATACCTTCACTGACTCATCAAAGCGATCAAATTCATCATATAGTTCAATAAGCCCATTACTCACAAAGGCACTGTCGCATAGACCAAGCTTGACAATAAGTCCATGAACTTGTACTCCTCCACTAAGTTCACCATTCATAAAACAAGCTTTGAGCACACTGTTTAGACTAAATTGGTCAGGCACAACACCACAACCTAACATTATTTTAAACCATATAAAGGCATTCCAAGCATACCCAGTTGAAAGATAGCCACTTATCATGGTGTTCCAGGACACAATATCTCGCTCAGACATTTCGTCAAAAACCTGCTCAGCAAGTGAAATGCACCCACATTTGAAGTACATGTTGGCCAAACTGTTCAGGACAGTGGTCTGAGGCTCTGCTAAGAGTTTGATAATGTGGGAATGGAGGGCTTGTCCCTCTGAAAATGCATTTGATTCTGCACATATTTTTAAACGATACGTATATATTCTCTCAACATGACTAGTTTTACGACAAAACTGTCTTATACTTTTGTTTCTGAATTCAATATCTGTGTGACAGAATTTGATACTCCCAAATCTGATCCTTTGAAGCATGACCCTTTACATGACCAAGTAAGAGAAGAAGAAGAAACGTAACCTTTTTGCTCTTACGTAGTTAGAACTCCGGTTTACTGGTGGATTATATCAAATTCTTGTATTGGAACATTTCCAAAGGGGCATGGACTGGCCCAATAGACTCTGACGGGCGAAGAGTAGAGAATGCAGGAGGTGAGTTACGGAGGAGGATTTGTGTTACGTGTCTTTCTTGAGATCCACGTGTCCTTCATCAGTTACTTGGTGGGAAGCAAGCATTGGTGGGGGACAAGCCTTGACGACGTTGCTTAACGGCAGTTTTAGGGTTATGATGCTTTTAAAAACGTTTCACTGTTTAATTTCATAACTGCTAACGTGTCTCCCATCTCTCAAAAAAATGGGAGGAAAATTCGACAGGTACCACTTCCAATAATTTTTAATTTTTATAAAACCAAGATAGTTTGTTTGATAAAAGTGCAAACAGCATAGACCAAAAAGGCATTTAACCCTAACAAGAAACCTAAACTAAGCGAGTCTGTGTCAATGTTCCAAAATAAATTTTGTATTAAATGCAGTTGGTGTTTACATAAAAGTTATACCGGTTACACCATCCACTAAAACTGTTTTTCACTAAAAAGGAGAAGTAGTGTCTGATCTCTGAGACTAGAGTTACAATATGAAATATGAGAAATATGTCCGTTGTTGATCAATTTCTTGTTGTTTTTCTTATGCTGCTCTTCCATATGCTTCACTTTGACTACACAGTCCATATTTTCCACCCGTTATGCAACAAGCTCTCTCTGGCCTCCTCCCACTTCTGTTTGTAGTTCTCCAGCTCGTGGGTAAAATGAGTGATTGAGAGATGAGCAGAGGATTGGAACATAAGGTCGAAATCAACCTTCCTTTCTTCTTCTTGATGCTATCTCTAACGCCCAAGCTTTGCCCACTTCAGTCTGAAACTTGCCTACATGGAAATTAACAAGCATCAGCTATATATGCTTGGCGTTAAAGCTTTTTTAGTCTTTTTAGTCTTTAGTTCTTACAAGAAAAATAGAGGAATGTTTCGAAATAAAACTTCCACTGCCATGAAAACATAGGAAAATAAATATGACTTGGTGATAAATGATAAAAACATTCACTCATTCATTCCTTAATTAAGAATGCATTTAGGTTATCTTCTATTTTTCTGCTGGTGCATCACTTTCTAAAGAGTAACCAAATATGCATGCCTTATTATTTCATATAATGAAGATTGATAATGAGACCAATAAATTCAAAAGAAGACACTTAGTATAACACTCGTCCTACATTAAGAAGATGATTAGCCCACATAGAGTGGATGAACTATAAAGGAGTTCATGAATGCTAAGTACCACATTGATTCCTTATTAAGTTAGACTGGGTTTTATAAGTGATTTTAGGGAGCTCTAATTGTAATTTGACTAGTTTTTTTGGAAAGATAGTGCAGGTTCTTAGAAATTGTATCAAAGCAACCTAGTAAGGGCATGCGATACTAGAGCATTGCATAACGTGACCCTGACGAGGACGTTAAAGATTAAAGAGGGGAGATTGTAATACTCTAATCCCACATTGAGAAGATAATTAACCCGCATAGAGTAAATAGATTATAAAGGAACTCATAGGTGCTAAGTCCCACATTGATTCCTTACTAGGTGAGACTAAGCTTTATAAGTGATTTTAGGAAACTCCAATTTCAACTTAATTAGTTTTTTTGGATTGATAACACATATGTGACTAGCGTTTTTCTTAGATTATTACACCTAGCATGATCGTTATCTACCAAATACAAATTTTCTAAGGCGTATCCTATGGTTAAACGTATCTTGGTGGATTCAACTAATGATTAACTAATTTCACAAATCTAGGAATTTTTAGATACTTCAAGCTCTGGAATTAGCAACAGAGAAAAGGGAAACTATGTAGTAGACAGGAGGGGCATAAAGCCAGATAAATCAGATATTTGTGTACCAGCGGTTGACTGGAAAAACTCCTCCAAATCTTTCCCTTGCTCTGCATAAAGCCAAAAGTAGCATCAGTACCCATAATTATTAGACATTATTTTTATTTATATCATAAATCCATAACATAATATGGCAAACTTCTGGTTCCATGTTGGTTGACTTTAAAACTTGTACATGCATACTTCCTCCATCCCAAAATAGATAAACTGCTTTCCTTTTTAGGCTGTCCCAATATATAAATTAGTTTCGAAAAACGAAAATCTATGTTCTTCTGCTACCCTTAAATTTGACCAACCTTTTTTCCATATTTGAACCCACCTTTCTTGCTCACCTAAGGAGATTTTAGAAGATTGCTGTCTATTTTGTTTCATTAAAATGAATGCCATTTGCAAACTTCCAGATATTTTGGGACAGATGAAGTATTATTCTGCGAGCGATAGGAAATTATTTGATGGGAACCAAGTATAAAAGCACATATTATAATTTGGTCATCATCATCTTACTATGATTATTCTTAAATTTCATAACTGCACACTTACGATGCACAGACCAACTGCTCAACTATTATTTAAAAATAGCTAATTTTCTATACTTAAGATGCTCCAACTTGAACTTATTCATCACCTAATTTATGAACCAAGATGGAAATGATGGCAATTGCTGTTAGGACTTTATGCATCTTGTGCACATCATCAGGCATATCCCTTATTGCAAAACTTTTTTTTTTTTTCTGTAAAAAATGTTGGGATTTCAGATATACACAAACAACTCCCAGAAAAATAACATAAGTATGCAATTGCACAGAATGGTAAATAAAATATAAACATAAGAAAGCCTTACCATTTTCATATTCTAAGGCTTGAAGTATCATCTCCACCTGGAAGGAACATTGAATTTACAGAATCAAATTATCTAGTATATATAATAACCAATCAGAAAGAAACTTCTTTTCAAGTACAAACATGATTCATCAATTATCAGTCCACTTATTTTCTCGACACCACTTCAAATGCTACATTTACAGTGTGGCTTATTTGCCACTTTCTTTTCTCTTTCTCTTGTTCTGTTTTTGGTAACTCAATGAACTACTTTACTGATTACTTTTCTACGCCTGCATTTTTACTTCTTTTACTATATTTTGCATATATTGCCCCCTCTCAAGAAAAGAAAGAAAAAAAAAAAGTAAAAAAAATGCTACATTAAGTTTATATCTTACCATAGTACCCTATTCCATTTTTTTTTTTTTGAGTACACTATTCCAAAAAAATACATATCATTAATTAAATTCTTCCAAGTAATGGGCCTTCAACAGATTTTTTTTTTATTAGTTTCTTTCAAAAATTAAATNAAAAAATAAAAAATTGTGTCTTACTGTTGTATTACAGAAGCAACAAGTCATTGTTGAGCACAGTAATGTATAAGAAACCAATTCCTCACGCAAGTTAAATTCAGAACATCAGATTTTGAAAACATTTATATCTTTGAAGATAAAAGGGCCTCGAAACTAAAACTCGGATCAAAAGAAGTGTCAACAATTAATTATTAAACAAAATATATTACTATGGATGCTATATACCTTGTCAAGGTCCTTCACAATTTTAGCTTCTGGTGAAGAATTCTCCTCATACTCCAACCACAACTCACCTATTTCCTGGGCTGCAGTTTTCAAATTAGATTAAGAAACCAAAATTTGTTACAAATTCAATTTTA
This sequence comes from Betula pendula, assembly GCA_900184695.1. Lineage (NCBI taxonomy): Eukaryota > Viridiplantae > Streptophyta > Magnoliopsida > Fagales > Betulaceae > Betula > Betula pendula. The sequence goes on from FXXK01000669.1 coordinate 33,126, forward strand.
TAGCATTTACAACAACAGAGTCACACCAATAGACACACACAAACAGATTAGTTAGTAAAGTACCTCTTGATCCTCCACCCAGTAATTTGCACATGTGGTCCAATGCTTCCTGTTCTCGTCGACTCTTCTCCGCCTTTGAAATCCCATCTGAAGGGGTAATGTCCCCAACAATGGCTATCCACACAATTTTTACAACTGTTAACTGAGATAATGTACTGAAGGACAGTACGAAGCCTATAGCAAACCTATACAATTCACTTAGCATTCAAACTAATTGAATTTTTAACAAGCTCAAGTTTGAACGCGCGGTGAGCTCGACTTATGCTCAAGCTTGAACACCCTATTAGTCTTGTCAAGTCAAATTTGGCTCGGCCAGGCTCCATTACAGCCTTATCTGGATTCTCAAATTCTTAAGTTACTTGAACAGGATATTCCACAATCTTCCAAATTCTGCATCTTCCACTAAAATCTTGCCAGGTTCAGTCTTTGCTATTTTACCAAGAGCTGGTTACATGTTACAAGTTCTTTTAAGTCCTTTCAATTAACCAAAGAAGTTAGTACCCAATAAAATGACTTTTAGCTTTCAAATTTTCTGCAGGTAGAAGGGAACTAAATTACAAGAAACGAAACTGGAAAACAAAAGTAAACCAGAAGGCAAAAGACAAGAAAAAAAAAACCTTAGCTTGCATTCGTCATCACCTATTTTTTCTAACTCATTCCAAAGTTAAAATCATCGCCACTTCCCATGAAATTAATTCCATCGCCACATGTTGGAACAATCTTGTTAAAAAAGAAAAAGAAACTATAATTTTTTTCCTTAAGAAAAAACGGAGTAAAGAAGATGAAATTTTTTAAGGAAAATAGCTCACCTTCTGCAATATCATGAACAATTGCCATTTTTATACACCTGAAATTTAAGATTGAAGCACTCTCAGAAAAGAAAAAGAAAAAAAAAAAAGCAGTCATCGCATTTCAATGAGAGAGAGAAATATACAGTAAAAGATCAAAAGTGAAAGTAACAGAAACCCTAACTTGTCACGTTGGACTCCAGGAATATCCGGAGCAATGAGAGCCATCAATCCCATTCGATACATGTGATCAGCTATAGATTCCGGATCCTTAACATCCTTCCGTACCCATCCAGCTCTTTTTGTTGTCTAAATTTCAGATTTCTTAAACACGTTAATATCAAACCATTCAAAACCACAAATGGATAAAAAAATCAATCTCCTGTTTGGTAACTGAGCATCTGAGAAACAAACGGAAGGTGTTTTCATCCAGAACAAGGTTCAAACTTCACATTCTCTTCCCTCCTACTTGCTTTGGTTTTCTCAGCTCCGCCCATATAGAGCGTAACTTTCTCTCCTTTTTTCCTACATTTTCTCAGCTACCAAAAAGCACGATAAAACAGTATATATGGAGTTATTACCTTGAGGCGGTGGCAGAGAGAGAGAAAATCGATGGCAGATGAAGCGGGGGAGGAAACTGTCTCGCCATTCGCGGGAGAGTTGATACCGTGACCGGCGGTGACGGAAGAAGAGGACGAAGACGACGGCGAGGCCTCCGTGGCCATACGAGAAAGCCTAGAAGTGATGGTAGGTGACGAAGAGTACTGAGCTGTGACGGATTTTAATCGCAGATAAGCCGTGTAAAGAGAGGGTCTTGGGAAGACGAGCAACGCTCGGCTTGCGCTACCCATTCTTCCTCTCTTTCTTTTTTTCTTTTTTTATTTTTTTTTTTTTTTTTTAAAAAAAAAAAGGATTAATCCCGAGCTTTTCGGTATATATACTTTTGTTGGGCCGTTGAATTCAAAGATCTGGTCTATGCTAGCAAGTCCATGTATTTAGTGTTTTTTGGGGAGATATATATATATACTTTCATAAGCTACTGCCTATATTTTACTCACTTAAACTTTATTTTGAAGTTTCAGGGTTATTTTATTTGTTCTCCGTTTAAACAACCGTTAATTTAAATGGAGAAACATATAAAATGACTAAATTACCTTGATAGGCACACTTATTTCTATTTTTTAAAAACAAAAACAAAAACAAAAATTGGCATAATGAGTATTTGAGAATAAGATTGATAAGNGGTCTATGCTAGCAAGGCCATGTATTTAGTGTTTTTTGGGGAGATATATATAAACTACTGCCTATATTTTACTCACTTAAACTTTATTTTGAAGTTTCAGGGTTATTTTATTTGTTCTCCGTTTAAACAACCGTTAATTTAAATGGAGAAACATATAAAATGACTAAATTACCTTGATAGGCACACTTATTTCTATTTTTTTAATCTATATGAATACTTTAAAAAAAAAAAAACAAAAACAAAAATTGACATAATGAGTATTTGAGAATAAGATTGATAATTTAGGAATTTCACATATCTTTTGCGTCCGACTTACTGGCTCTATACCCACAACTTATCGGCTGATTTAGAAGTAGGTGGCAAATTGATGCATGGGTTGTAGTTTAGGGAGAAAATGTATAATTTACCTTTCTATATCTTTTCTAAGTTTGTACATTGTATATATACATTTTTTTACCAAGCCCACAATATAGGCATTCTATTTCTGTGTCATCTTCTTCTGAACGACTATTTGTTAATCATTTTTTTGTGAAACAGTTTGTTTATATTTATCTAGTAACTCTTTCGCAATTTTAACCGATTGAAAATGATGGATAAACACCTTTAAAATACAAATAAGTTTCTTCGGAGTCATATCTTCCTTGCTACCATCGACATTAGCACAAATTCTCCACTTCTAATCTTTGCATCAAATCATTAATAGTATACATGAATTCAACATCATTCTTTGATCATTTTTTAATGTTCCTACTACAAACACTCAAAGCATCTCTTGCAGAAAGATAAGTCCATAAGACGTGGCTCATATTCTCAACTTCTAACCCGTTAATAGGACATAAGGGATCCTACACTATTATTCTTTTCAATAAGTTTTATTTTGTCAATAGCAAGTTGTTGCATTCCTGTGCTACAGTAAATATTTTTAACAATGTTCGACACTTGCAACTTTCATCTCCTCTTCCCATAGGCTACTATACTCATTAGCTTTCAAACATCCTCCTATATTATGCAGGATTATTTCTTTTTTTAAGTGGTATGCACTTTCAAACAAAAATTTATCATTGGATGTGTCTATCCAAATCATCTAGACTTTTTGTTTATAGGGACTCTACACACCCTTAAGGATACTAAGCAGATTTTTTTCCCATTATCCCAAGCAGGTAGATGAGTTTGAAACAATTCGTCCATTTGCGGGTGGCTAACGTGTATTGGGTATGTAGGGGCGAATAATAGATGTTTGCTGCATACCCAATATAATGAACAAATAAATAATCGTATTATTTTAATGCTCTCCCTCCCATTCAAGCTTTACAAAATACAATCATTCTCCTTTTTTTGGAGGCATGAGAAACCCATTGTTTCCAACAAAACCCTCTTAAGAAACGATGGTTTCATTTTTTTTTTTTTTTTTTCCAAGATGCTCTTAGTAGCACCATTTCACTTGGGTTAAAAAAAAAAAAAAAAAACCCTTGTTGGACCCAGATGTATTGGATTTGAGCCAAGCCCATTACTTACCCAAGCCTATAGTTTACATGATCCAAAGACAGGGCCCACTCAGTAGCTTGCCCCGCACTGGTCATTTGAGCGCACCAAGCAGGAGGGCATTTTCAAAGTTTTGCCGCGAGAACTCTGTCTCTCTCTGTCTCTCTCCAAACTCCAGACAGTCCGATGACCTCAACCATTACTCACCAAATCATCGACGAAGACGAAGACGACGACGTATGTCTATTTCCTCTGTCTCTCCCTAAACTCACCGTTTCTGTTCTCACTCTTTCTCTTTCTCTGTCTCTGTTTAGGGTTTCGATTGGGAAGCAGCCGTTAGAGAAATCGATGTGGCTTGCCAAACCGCAAAGCCCTCCACTTCACACGCGGACCAATTTATGTCCCATTTTGCCCCTCCCGACTCAAATGCTTCATGTTCTAAGACCAAGCAAAAGGCCGGGGTTTCTCGGCAATCTACGCTCGACAAGTTCGTGGCCAAGGCGGGCCCACCGAGGCGTCAGTCGCAGAATCGGGGCGCCGACTTACGTGATCAAGATGGCGTAGAGGGTGATGAACGGGTGAGCTGCATTGACATTGATGCTGAGGCAGCCAAAACTTGGATTTACCCAGGTTTTTTTTTTTGAGAATTCTTTTTTAATTTTTACGTTTATTTTGTGATTGGGCAAATGGGTTAGTAGGTTTCTTGGGAACATTAAGGAAATGGGTTTTGAAGAACTAATTCAAAGTTCGGGTCTTTTCTTTTGGTGATATAGATTTTTGGGTTCTTGGTGAAGCAATTGGTTATATTATATTACTACAGGATAGCTATACCATCAATCTATCTTCAAAATCCTTGTCGTTTTGTAATTTCGAAAGTGGGTTATGCTCCTAATGTATTGAACTAACATTACTGATGAAGTAAATAAAGTATTGGTCATATTGTGTTAATGGCGGTTCTTGTCTCAATGGGTTATAATAATTCCTTTTGGTTTTATTGGAGCAATTGATTTTAATGTTTCTTTTTTGAGAAAAATTCAAATTTTACTCGTCACAGTTACCAATCTTTTTATTGAGAAACTTTATTTTGTGATTGGGCAAATGGTCAAGCAGGTCTTCTGATTTAAAAAATGGGCTGTGAAGCACTACTTATAGTTTGAGTGTATGAGCTGATGATACTAATATTTAGCTGGATATAGGATTGCTTTATCATTAATTCTTTCCTCAATGTTCAAGTACTGCAACAATAAGCTTATCATCTTCTTCTTCTTTTAATTGTTTTGAATCATGCAGTTAATGTTCCACTTCGTGACTATCAATTCGCTATTACCAAGAAAGCCTTGTTTTCAAATACGTTGGTGGCGTTGCCAACAGGACTTGGGAAGACGCTTATTGCTGCAGTTGTTATGTATAACTACTTCAGATGGTTTCCTGATGGTAAAGTACTCCTTACTATTATTTAGCCCAACCAACTTCCAATTTGGTTACAATTTTTATATTCTCCTACCAGATAGTATTTTATGTCAGTGTACCATCAGCTTTGTCCAATGATGATGCACAAGTAAAGCGCCATTTTTTGAACCATACGATCAAATTTGTGTTGAAAATAATTTAATAATAATTTGTTTGTTGAAACTAATTCTTAAAACTCACCATCTGATACCTACGTAAGGAAAGCAAACTTTTTCTAGATTTAATTGTCAATATTAATTTTGGAGGCTATATTCTAGTTGGTTCCATCTCCACCTCAGATATTAACAAACAGAATGTACTTCTGCCTTTTAAAAAAAGGAAAAAAGAGAAAAGACAAACCACTTTTGTTCAAAGACATCTGTTTGCATAAGATATATCTTAGAAGTTGATTTTGTTTCTCTCCTTAATGTTTGGAAGATTGACTTTGAGAGAATATTTGGTATGCTACAAAATATTTTAACCTTTTCATCCCCTACCCTTTTCGGGTAGGCAATTTTGTAGTATCTCATTGTAAATGTTGGAAGAGCGTTTTCTTTTCATTTATTTATTTTTTTAAATATTCCTTTGTAGCAACTCTAGGCTGTTAGAGAAGATCCAAATGGACTATGCATTTTCACTTGTTTCTTGAAACATTATAATGATATTTCTACAAGTTTCTCAGCATTCTAACAGCCTAGAGTTTCTACAAAGGAATATTAAAAAGAAAAAAAAAAAAGAAAAAAAGAAGAAGAAGAAAATGAAAAGAAAACACTCTTCCAACTTTCTTTGCTTGGTTGGCGGCTCTTGGAAATATTCTTACCCTAGACAACCTTAGAAAGAGACATGTCATTGTGATTAACAGATGTATGTACAAAAGGCATGGGGAGTCTGTGGATCATCTTCTTCTCCACTATGAGGCTGTCAGTGCTTTATGGAACACCATCTTCAGTCGCTTTGGGTTATCTTAGATTATGCCTCTTTGGGTGGTTGATTTGTTTGCTTGCTAGTGGACTGAGGGTCGTTCCTAGAGTTCTGTTGTGTGAAAAATGGTGCCTTCTTGCCTCATGCGGTGCCTTTGGAAGGAGAAAAATGATAGATTGTTTGAGGATCAAGAAAAGACGCTTGAGGAGCTCAAGTATTTCTTTTTTCATTCTCTTTTATCTTGGATAGCTGCTTATTTAGTTCCCTTAGTAATTAGTTTTTCTGATTTTCTTGTACTTTTCTCTTCCCCTACTTAAGCAGTCATTTTGTATACCTCCTCCTGTGTACCAGGGCTATGCTTTTGCGTTTTTATAATATTTCTCTTACTTATAAAAAAAAAAAACAAGTTTCTCGGCATTTTTCCATATCCTAATAAACACGTAGCTGGCAAAGCTTTGTTGGGTAATAGAGAGGTCAATGGGTCACCAGCCTGCAAACTTGGGCAAGCCAGCTTCCAGTTGAACCCTTATGAAATCCCGGTTCACATATGCTATTCAAAATTTATTTATGTATTGTTTAGTTGCTTCTTTATATATATATGTTTGCAGATTATATGGACAAAATTTTCACTTGGATTACATGAACGCACATAATCTTTAGTTTCTTGTTTTGAGCATTTTTTCGAGTTTATTTTGAAAGCTTTACTTATCAAACATTGACAGCTATGCTTGCCTGCTTGGTCTTTCCATGGCAGGGAAAATAGTCTTTGCTGCCCCTTCTCGACCCCTTGTCATGCAACAGATAGAAGCATGTCATAATATTGTGGGAATTCCTCAAGTAAGATGCTTCTTCACTCATCAACATAGTGATTATAAGAATCATTTACACATTTGAGAATTCATACTGATTGCAGGAATGGACAATTGATATGACGGGTCAGATAAATCCTACAAAAAGAGCATGCTTTTGGAAAACTAAACGAGTTTTCTTTGTTACTCCACAAGTGCTGGAAAAGGATATTCAGTCTGGTGAATTTTCAAACTATACCTTAATATTTTAGGATTGCTGAAATTGTTACGGTTCACTGTAACTTCAAACTGTCATGGAAAGGCATTTCCTGCATGTAATTTGAATTGAGAGGCAATGGCGTATTTAATATTCTGAAATTTTTGTTAGTACCCACAATTGAAGATTTCCTTCATCACAGGAAGTACCCCAAAGAGAAATTAAAAATTGAAAATGTTGGATATAAAATGTTGGGTTCGTTTGACAAAACTTTTTAGAGGGTGGTTTTTGCTTTTTGGTTGTGATTTGACATAAAAGTGAATATAGTTTTGAGTGTTTTGTGTTTCGAGTTGTTTGTTAATGTTTTTTTTTTGCTAAAAAACAAAAAGCAACCCTAAAAAGCATTGCCAAACGAGCCTGTTATATCTTGAGATGTTAGTACTATATAAATATTTCACGGCTCTCTCTATTTTTTTTTAATAAAAGCAAATCAAAATATATTTGATAGTAACCCTATCCCTATAACACCATGATTCTATAAGGAACTCATTCCCCATAATGATGTATGGACGATAAAAACCTAAATATATCTTCAGGAAGAGGGTTTTGTCTTTGTTTTGAGTAGCATATAAAACTAGACTTTTTGTGTTGATGTGAATCTTTTTCATAAGTCACAAAAGGAGTATATATGCTTTGTGCAGTTTGTCCCGTTGCTTTGGCACCACTTAATTAACTTCTTTTATGTTCCTGACTTTTATTGGATCAGTCATCTCTACCTTCTTTTTGTTGTTGCCCCTATCGGAGTGGTTAATATTTTCTATTATGCTAGTTCATAGTTTTGGCATCAACCACCTAACATTCTCTTCCTAATATTCTTTGGTTACCTGGAATGTTATTTATTTTAATGGATTATTTGATTTTGAATATCATAAGTCATAACATGGAAAAGAATATGCAAATAGTAATGTCATTTCATTTCCTTGTAGGTCTAGCTGTATACATTTCTATGGTTGTAATTTAGGTTGAGATTCTAATGGGGGGGTAATAACTTGATGTGGTGGACATGGTTTAATGATGTTCGATTAATGTCATAATACTTTAGCTACCAGAGTATTGCCTTAAATTCTTTCATTTTGTCTTCAAATTTGATTTTATAATTGCTCAATCTTTGTGTAATCGAAGAAAATCAACGAGTGGTGTAAGTCCATGCAGGTTATTTATTTATTTTTTTGTATCAGTACATTTTCAATTGAATGATTAGTTACTTGCACTTGGACTTAGAGTCTCTGAAATTAATATTTTGTTTTATTTTTATCAAAACCCTTTTTAAGTTCACCGTGACACTTTAAACTCTTGTCTGAAGTTATTTCATGTGATATCTTTCTGTTGTATCTTCCATTACTTATTTGCTCATGAAGTAAATTGTCATAGGAACATGTTTGGTGAACTACTTGGTCTTGTTGGTGATTGATGAAGCTCATCGAGCGTTGGGAAATTATTCTTATTCTGTTGCAGTTCGTGAGGTTTGTTGTTCCATTTCTTTCATTCTTTAGTTATTAATCATCCCCTATACAGGCTTTGGTTCAGTATGTGTTTTTGGATATTGTTACTGGTCTGAGATACTAACGATACTCTAAATTTTTAGTTAATGGCTGTACCGGTGCAGCTGAGAATATTAGCTCTGACTGCTACACCAGGATGTAAGTTACTAACATCTACTTGGGTTCTATAAAGTTTCAAAAATATTTTAGATGCTTATGCTGAATACAATTTATCAGCAAAGCAGCAGACCATCCAGCTTATTATTGATAACTTATATATGTCAACACTTGAATATCGTAATGAAAGTGATGATGATGTCAGCCCCTATGTGCACAACAGGAAGGTAGAGTTAATTCAGGTAAGTATATTTTGTCCTTTTTGGAGCCTTTTCTTCACATTACTATGTGTCTCTCTGTGTGTATAGATATAACATCTTGGTTGCAATATTACTAGGTTGCAATGGGGCAAGATGCGGTAGAAATAAATAATAAGCTCTCAGAAGTACTACATCCAATTGTAGCCAGGCTTTGTGCCATTGGAGTTCTCCAGAATAGAGACTATCAAACTGTATGGGTTCCATATATTGTTATTCTTTTAATTATCTTTTGGGAAACTGTTTGTTTTGCATTTCTTTTTCAATTGATTATGCCATTTAAGCCTTGTAATGAATGTTCTTCTTGCAAGTTCTGATTAAGCATCAGGTTTAATACATTTTCTTGGCAATTAAGGCATTATGAAAAATATACTCCTTGGCTATGTAACAAGGAGATTCTCATTTTAGCAGTTTTACCTTTTTGGCCTCATGTCTGCGTGTCACCGCTTTTAGACTAACTCAGGTAGTGGCGAACTTGTTACAGTTTCGGAGTTTGAATATTAATACCTGTTTCATTTTATCTATAGCAGCTTCTTGGGAACTCATTGGCTCAATTAACATCCCTAAACCTTTCATGATATAAAAAAATAATAATTTGGGATGAAAGGAACTCTTAAATGTTTTTGTAATTTACAATCTCTTAGTACAGCTCAAACTAACAACCTTTGACAAATGGATGATTTTGTATGTGTTGTTGTTTAACTGTCATTGCATGCTTATTCTCCCCCCCACCCCCAAAAAAAAAGAAGAAGAAAAACTCTGATTGTGTTCCTGTCAGAAATGTTTAAGAGCTCATAGGTCTGTGCTGAGATTAAGTGTTAAATGCACACTGATCCTCATCTTTTAGGAAGGCTTTGATCAGCTGTTGGTACAGTTCATTGATTGTGGTATTGCAACCAAGATGCGGGTGCTTTTCAGTACATCTATAAAGACATGGGTAGATTAATTAGCTAACCTGACAAATTTGATTTAGGGTTAAGATGTAATCTCCAGATGAAAAATTAAATACAATTTATTTAAGCTCTGGGAAAATATTTACTAGTCAAGAAGCTGCTATCACAAATTGATGGGGCTTTTTGATGTTCCCTTGGAATATGATGGCCTCATAGTAATTTACATAACTTTTGATAGAAATAATCTGTTCTCATGATCTATATTATATTAAACAATCTGTCACGAAAAGTTGGCCATTGGAAAAGGTGGCAGCTGTCCTGCAAAGGGTCATGAAAGCTTTAAAGAGTGCTCAAGAGAACTTGGAAATGATTCTCAACCATCTTTATAGTGATGGCTCCCTAGTTTCTTTTCAATAATTAATAATCACATACGTGATCATGGAGTTCTATAACAAATGCTGTATAAAGCACAATAAATTTCTGTTACATAAATGTCTAATTGCTAGCACTAGTGTGTTTTTAGAGTATTCAATACCTCTCTGGTGTTATATGTTGTATTATGCTTCAAATGAACTGTATTCCAACCAGAAATTATTTTTGAAAATTTTCTCAGTTGTAAATTTTAGCTGTGAGAGTCCCCTACTTAGGTGGCCTTTTGTATACTTCCTGTGTACCAGGGCTACGCTTTTGCGTTTTAATATAAGTTCTCTTATTTATCAAAAAAAATTTTAGCTGTGAGAGTTTTGCGCTTCACTGCCATTTGATCTCTTTCTTGTTAATGCTCAACAGACCATCACATTCTCTTTGGTCTTCTTACTTATGTCTCTCTCTCTTTCTCTCTTTGGTGGTTGACAGTTAAGCCCATGTGAGTTACTTAACTTGAGGGATAAATTTCGTCAAGCACCCCCGCTAGACCTTCCCCACATTAAGTATAATGAAGTGGAAGGATATTTTGGAGTTCTTATTACTCTCTATCATATTCGTAAGTTACTCTCAAGCCATGGGATTAGGCCATCATATGAAATGCTTGAAGAAAAGTTGCAACAAGGGTATGTTCTTGTGCACCCTTCATTTCTGCACTGTCATTATAAGCTGACACGTGATCTCAGAAATTATACTTACTCATTTGAGTAATGCTATTCTTCACATTCATTTGTCACACACATTTCATACTGGCTGACGTGACGTGTTTTAAATGGCTTCCCATGACACAGTCACTTCAAAAAAAAAAAAAAACACTTAATACATGCAACTTTAGCCGGTGTGAAATGGTTGTAAAGAGTAGCATTACTCGCTCATTTTACATGCTTGTTATGAACTTGTCAATCTCTTCCACAGAACATGGTTTCAATTTTGTCATTCAAGTGCCAAAAACTTTCAGTTTGGGTGGCACAATTTTTATTGTATACAGGGTCAGAGTTCCAATAAATAGGACCATTATGCTAAAAACAGAGTAGGTTCCTTTTCAAATTTTGATTTTGTAGTTTTAATTTTCATTCAAGTTGAAGGTTGATACTCTCCATTGTCCAATTATATAGTGAATTGCACACTGGATTGATGCAAATCTTCGTGTTTGAGTTGATCTAAAGAATATCACTAACTGGAGTTTTATTTAAATGGGTGGAGTTTTCCTTTATAAACATACTTAGTATTGTGGTCGTTGTATTTTAGTGTGGATGACGTGGAAGACATCAGTTTAAGCTATCTTTTTGCAGGTATTTTGCGAGATTTATGAGTAAAAATGAAGATATTTGGAAAACAAAGCTCTTAATGCAGCAAAGCTTGGCTCATGGTGCACCTAGTCCCAAATTGTCAAAAATGTTAGAAGTACTGCTTGATCATTTCAGTATGTGGCATGTTATCTTACTTCTATGTCACCAAAATGTTAGACTATTTTGTGCTCTCTGCTGCCTCTTTCTACTATATTTACTAAATTTCATTGAGAACTTGATTGAGTCCTTATAAATAGTGGAGTCAGGAACTTTACCTTTTTTTTTGGGGGGGGGAATTCAAACATTACATAATACAAAAAAGGTTCAAACGATATTCTTAATGTATTAATATTGTCTTATAACTAAAAAGGCATCCGCAAAAGTATATCTTGTCAACTTGGACATAGATAAAAACCCCCCCAAAAATTTACAAATTTCCTTTCACAGTGAGGTCTTATGATGTTTTAGAGAATAAAAATCATCTATATCATTTCCATGCTAAAATTTTCAGTGATTTTTGTCTCAATATTCCATCTTTTAGTGAAGTCTTGTATTTTCCCTATTCATAATTGAAAAAACTCACTCTTAGTAGCTGTTGAAAGCGAAATGGTGACATGTACCAAAGACAGGACTTGAGCTTGACATTTTGACACTCATCTTTTGAAAATGGAGAAACCACGGTTCAGAAATATAGTACTAAATACTTATAGAATCAAGCATTGTTGCTCAAGAGAGAGAGAGAGAGAGAGCCAGAGAGGGGTTACATTTGAGTAATATAGAATCAACTCTACCAATAATAATATTTTCTCTGAATGAACACTTGAATTTTTTGTAATTGGCTCACAGGAACTGGAAATATCAAAGATGATTGGGCCTATGATTTTTCCTTTTTCAAGCCTCACCCAGCTGTGCTTTGGATGGTGGAGATAGCCCAATTTGGGATTGCGGCTGGAATTTTTAAATCAATAGATTCCCACTTCTTGTCATTATTTAGGGTCATCAGAGAATGCCATGTCAATATCGTTTAGCTCAGTGAATAAATTGCTGGACCAACCTGCATGCAGTAAAATGAGAAAATTCAGTAATTCAAGGCTCGTTGTACTTGGTTTATCTTTAAATGGTTTTATTTGACTCTGGTTGTAATCTAAATCGTTACTCTCTAAAATTTCCTTTACCATGATAGGTTTTCTAAATCCTTCGTACTATCTTCGGTTTGGAGATATCTTCAGTATTGGCGGTGTGGAACTTCACTCGGTTGAGATGAACTCTTTTCAATTTTTGAACTATAAATGCCACTAATAATTTACACAAAAGTTTCTGAGATATAGTTAGGTCTATATTGATAGGCAAACTTAAATCTCCAATTTGAATGAGCTTGAAAGTTTTGATATCTGTTGGTTAATGTGACAACTATAAATATGGTTGCAGAAACAAAGGATCCACGAAACTCAAGGGTTATTATTTTCTCCAATTTTAGGGGAAGTGTCAGGTAAAAGAGATTATTTTTTATTGTTCAACTTGGTTATGATGCTTCCAGTCTATTGTGTATTTCTTAATTTTCTTTTGTTGGTCATAATATACAAACATGCAGGGACATAATGGAAGCACTAGCGAATATCAGGGATTTAGTTAGAGCTACCCAGTTTATTGGCCAAAGCTCTGGTATGTCGTTATTTTCTGTACTCTATATTTAGCCATTTGAGTATACGATTTACTACAAAACTTGTTTTTCGCCCCGCGGGGGGTTAGACATTACATATTATTTACTTCATGTTAAAAATAACACCTGCCATATGTTTCATCATAGATTGAAAAGCTGTTAGTTTTGGAAGTGATTATTTCAATTGCAAAATTGGAGATCTCCTATGCTATTGAAAATATTAAAGCCTTCTCCCTTGCCACTTGGATCACCTACCTACACCCATGATGCATGACACGGCAGATGATACGATGGGTGCACAAATTAAAATTCACTCGCACACACATAGAGACACATATCAGTATATGTATTTGCATATTTTTGTATGCTTGCATGTGCCCATGTTTGTTTAAGTACTCCTATATCTGTTACCAAGCCTATCGTTCCGCTACATCCATCATGGCTTCTTCACCTTCTCTCTTTTATATTTCTTTCCTCGTAGTTATAATCTTCATTTTTTTATACTAAAAGAAAACATCCTACCATAATATTCGACAAGTTTACTTGGTATGCTAATCTTTTGTAAAATATTCACGATTTATGGTTTCTTACAGGAAAAGCAGGAAAAGCATTGAAAGGCCAGTCACAAAAAGTTCAACAAGCTGTTTTGGAGGTAAATATGATACTCTTTAATGATTTTCTCGGCTCTTTGTAGTGGCTTACTTTGTCCTCCCGCAGAAATTTCGGGCTGGTGGTTACAATGTTATTGTCGCCACATCAATTGGTGAAGAAGGACTGGATATCATGGAAGTCGATCTTGTAATATGTTTTGATGCTAATGTGTCACCGTTGAGAATGATTCAGCGCATGGGCAGGACTGGAAGAAAGCATGATGGACGAGTTGATATCCTTTTTGTAATTTGGATAATGCATTTTATTGAATAGGCTATTTGTGAGACTAATACAAGCATACATTTTCTCGTTTCACTTCTTCCAGGTTTCATCACCTTTACAAGTTTCTAATGCTAACTGGAGTATTTCCTTAACAGTATTACTAGTTTTAGCTTGTGAAGGGTCAGAATTGAAGGGTTACATGCGAAAGCAGGCGAACAGCAAGGCAGTTAGAAAACACATGCGAAATGGGGGGATGAGTAGCTTTAAATTTCATTCTAGTCCACGGATGGTAAGATCTTTTAAAAGATGTTTATTTTTTTAAAAAAAATTATAATTTCTCCTTCTTGACATATAAATTCATAATAATACTGTTTTTATAAATTCTTTTTTTTTCCTCCCTTTTCTGGGCAGATTCCCCATATTTACAAACCAGAAGTCCAATTTATCGAGCTGTCAATTGAACAATTCGTTCCTCGCGGAAAGAAAGTGAAAGATGATCATGCTATTCGGGCATCTGTTTTGGAAGACAAACTAACAGTTGCTGAGACTAGTTTAATTGCCAAATATTTCCACCCTAATGATGCAAATACATGGAGGCCATCTCTTATTTCCTTTCCTCACTTCCAGACATTTCCATCCAGAGTGCATAAGATAATGCATGCATATAGAACTGGGATGTTGATTGATATGATGCAATGTTTGCAAGGACTAACCTTTTCCGGAGACTGCAAAACCCCTGTTGTTGAGGTTCTTTTTGAACTTTTTGTGCTATAATATTTCTCTTATTGCATTATACTGTTCTTATTTTGATCATGTGATGGGTTTAGGATGAAGTCTTTCTGGAAAAGAGCTTGGTGGTCAACACTGCTGAACTGCATGACAATGAAACAAAAGGTAATGTAATCTCTACTAGCTCTAAAAGAGTTGTATGGCAAAAGGTCGGGTTTTCAGAAATCATTCTGGTGTTAGTTCACTTTTGAGGGATGGTTGAGATCATATGCATTGGAACACTAAGGGGGAAAGAAATCTTTGTACTTGTACATTATTCGAATTCAGTTAGAAGTTTAGGTACATTTACTAATGTCTTTTTGGTTTCAAGTCCCAATGCTCATGACATTCAAGCTGCAGTGTAGTTTCTCATTCACTAGTTAAAAATGATTATTTAACATTTATAATTATGTATCTCTACAAATAATTTAAAAGGACCAAAAAAGTAAGCTGCTTAAATAATTACATCTGTATGTAAATTTTTTTTTCCCTTTTCTTGATCTCTCTACTTACAATTTATCCCATTGTTTATTCGAATAGATATAGGCATTGTTCATATTCTCGAATCAAGTTGCACCCTGAGTCGGTTACTCTTTTCAGCCAAAGTCTGAGTGGAGTTTCTGAGTCTCGAGTCTTTTAACTTATACAGTGTGTTGTTGAATCATAACACAATAGTGGCCTTGGATCTTTATTGCTGTTCCCCTTGCGTTTTCATTCTCCCAATGTTGCAACTTATGATATCATGGTAAATATTAGCTTAGCTCTGCGAAAGTTGTATTGTATTGTTATTTCTGCATTTTCTTTGTTTTGTTTGTGATATTGAATGTCCAGAAGATGCATGCTATTACAGATCTTTAAATATTATTAGTGTTTGATGTAAATACCTTCAAATATTGTGCAGGTTTACTAGTGTTTGATAATTCTCCAAACATAAGACCACAAAGAGAAGTTTTGGGCTCTGAAGTATCACCTAGGAAGATCTTAAGAACCAAAGAGAAGCATATTGTGCCCGACTTTTGCAGCGAAAATCCTCCTGTGCACTCCTATATCTTTGGTTCAGATTATGTATCAGTTGATGCTTTTGGAAAGGTCTTGATTTTATCTGTCCCTTTACTTCCTCTCAAAGAAGGGTCACATTCTAAGTGTACAATTGCAAGCAGTACAAAGTCGCTGAATTCTGTAAAGCAAGATTCTTGCTATTTGAGGACTTCAGCTGAAGGCAACAAGGAAATAGTTATGCAAGCTATGGCTATTGTAGAAATAACTTCCCCAACAAGATGCATAAAGGACGAGACTCTGCCAACATCTGGATTATGTGACTCTGATGTCCAGACATTGGATGAGGTTGAGAATAATCCTGAAACATCACCTTTAAAGGGAAATCTGTCAAATGAAGGAGATAGTGCTGGTGAGACGCCTGATGTTGTGGAAATCAAGGCATCCTTGCCTCTGGCTGATGAATGCAGCGATGACTTCAGAGATATTGAGCTTAGTCCGCGACTGACTAATTTGATTAAGTGTGGTTTTGTTCCAGAGTCCCCTGTCAATGATAGAGGTCTGCATTCTTCTCCATATCTTAAATCATTATATCTTAGGTTCAGTGACTGAAAAACTTTGCTTACATTTGAAATGTATTCAGGGACTAAGAAGTTTATGTTCAAAGAAATTGGATTTTTGCAGGGTTACCAAGTGGTAAAAAGAAAGATGAGTTTCTTGTTCCAGATCTTGTTCCACCTGCCCAATCGCCAACTGAGTTGATAGTGAAGTCTTCAAGTCCAGGAAAAAATGAACAGAGCTTTTTGGAAATTTGCAACTATAGAAGAAATGGCTCTGTTTCTCCCGTTAATAATGCAGTTCAAACTCCTGTTCTCAAGTTGAACAATAATGTCAGCATAACTGGTTGTATATCCACTTCTCCAGTTGTTGAGGAAGCCCAAACTCCATTTGCAAACTTGACAAACAATAGCTGTAGCAAAGATTGGCATTTAAGTTCCGGAGACAAGTCAGAAAGTGTTGAACAGAGGCGCAAGTTTAAAAGGTTGCGCAAAATTGGAGATTGTGGAAGTAGGAAAATGAAAAGCACAAAAGAAAATCTTGTTGTTCCAATAGCAAATCTTGCCAGATCATTTTCTAGTACCAGTCCTATCCAAAATAAGCATGTCAGAGGTACCTTGAATTCCAAGTCTGATGCCTCTAATTGTCTGTACTTTCCAGTGTTGGAATTTTTCTTATTTTTCTGATCTTATATTTTCTCCTGAAATTGAGTTTCGATAGCCATCTTTTCGGTTGAATGGAGCTTGAGTATACTGGTTATGGTGTTGCAATATGTTTAACAACCAAGTTTTCTATTGAGCTGTATACCAGTACTTAATACTTCTTGTTGCATTCAGGTAAAAAGAATCCTGTTAAAGATGCCAGAGCCTTCATTGAGGAGGAGGCTGAGTAAGCTCTTTCGCAGATAATTGAATTAACATCACACCTTTCATTTTGTCAACCCCCCCCCCCCAAAAAAAAAAGAAAAAGAAAAGGAATGACTTATTGTTTAATGATTACCTCAGGGTTTCTTCAGACGCTGATATTTCTGATGATGAGGAAGATCAGCAGGACAACAGTTCATATGATAGTTTCATAGATGACAGGATCAATCCAACAGCTGCAAGTAGTCCAGCTGAAAGTTGTCGAATCGACATGATGGCAATTTACAGGTGTTTTTATCTCTCTCTCTCTCTGAGCATGTGTTAGGAGTTAGGAACATGAAGGTATATAACTCATATCTTTTAAATCTCAGTAGTATGGAGAATACACAAATGCATGATTTGGTGATGGCATAAAATATTCTCCAATTTTTTCTTTGTTTGACAAAATCATTGATTGTTGATCAAGTAACATTTAAATGCTAAGCTGATTGTGGTCCAAGAAGTTGCATTATTCCAAACTGTTACTCCTATTTTACAGGAAATAGGACTTAAAACCTTCCTTTGTATGAAGATCTTATAACTTAAAGTATTATACAGATATTTGTTGATGAAACTCCTATTTCAAATCCATCTAAAAAACCTGGTGTTTTTTTCTTGTTTGTTTGAAAAGTTTTCCATCTAATATCCTTTTAATAGAAATTTTTTTAAAATAAACTTTTCCCCATCCTAGTTGGTGTTGCTAACCATATCGAGAAAATTCAGCAGGATTTCTTGTGGGGTGGAGTGGGAGATGAGTTTAATTTCCATCTAGTCAGTTGGTTCAAGATTTGTACTCCGATTTCCTTAGGAGGGTTGGGGGTTAGAAATCTGATTCTGTTTAATTGATCTCTCTTGGGGAAATGGCTAGGTGTTACAACACAGGGGGAACACTTTGTAGAGATTGATGGTGGAAGCTAAATATGAGAGCATGTGGGGAGGGTGGTGCTCCAATGTGGTGCATGGGTTCTATGGGATGGGGGTTTAGAAAAACATTAGGAGGGGATGGGAGGATTTTCCAAATTTGTTAGATATGAGGTGGGAGATAAGCTTAAGATTTGGTTTTGGCATTGGTGAGGAGATCAGACCATGAAGGAAGCTTTCCCGGTTTTATATAATATTGCCTGTTTTAAGGAGGCTTCGATGGCAGACCATATGGTGGTGGCCAACATTTGATATTTGAGGTTTAGCTAAAATGGAAATATCACTATTGAGTCATAGTTCAACAGAATTCTTCATTGACACTATGTTGTGATTTTGTTCAAGTTTTGCATTTTTAATTGGGTTGGCATCCAAACATTGTTTCTGAACTCAAAAGTAGAAAGATTTAAGTGTTTGTTAAGCTTTTAGCTCCTTTCTTATTTTAGACTCTTCTAATTCCTATCTTACATGATTATCCTCTCTCCCTAACAATATGTGCAGCATGCACTCCGCTAAACATCTCATATTTTTAATGCTCTTTCACCGACCAGGCGAGCATGGCCTTTTATAATTCTTCAAAATTCTCTTTAATATTCATTATTGGCCTTTTTCTGTGGTGAGGCCACAATTTTCCTAACAAATGAATCTCCATCAACAGGCGTTCTTTGCTCACCCAATCACCAATGGAGAGGCAGCATAATTGTGCTTCCACTTCTAGTCCCAACTCTGTGGCTTCAATGACCAGAACATGTGAAACTGCAAGTTCTTCGGGGAAAACCTTGTATTCTCTCCAGACACCTCAAACTGAGTTTGCTAATCAATCAGCTGGGAGAAATTCAGAATCCTTTCAAATGAGGAGGCTCTCCTCACAAGTTGTGCCTTGTACAACTAGTGTTTCCCCAAGAGGAAATCACGAGATGGAAAGTCGAAAAAGAAAATTGCATTTTTGTCGATCAGAATCTGTTCCTAAAATCAACCTAGAGCCAGAATTCTTGCTTCAATCAGAGACTGCAGCAGCCAGAGATTCATTTCAGCATGGTGACACAAATTCGGATGCAAAGGAGGATGCATTTTATGATGATCAATTTTATGAAGGTCTGGACCTTGATGCAGTGGAGGCCCAGGCTACCTTGCTTCTCAAACAGAAATCTGAGATGCCCATAAGAGAGCAAGAGATAATTCCTCAATTACACCCACCAAATTCTAGTCTTCTCAGTTCTCCATCATTTGATCTTGGGATATGAAAATGTAGAGCCGAACAAATCCCTTTTTGATGATATATTCTTTTTCTTCTTTATTTTTTTGTAATTTTAGAAAAAGGAGGAATAATTTTTTTTTTTTTTTTTTTTTGGGGGGGTGGGGGATGGGGGGTGTGGTTCCTGTTTATACGAATGTAATTTATTACAGTTGTTGTGTAGAGTCCATGTAAAGATGGGAAAAGCGTGTATGCTGAACATCAATACATCCTTTGTACTGAAAATGTCAGAATTTTTTTTGCCTCAAGAGAATGCACGTATAAATGTCTACGAAAATTACCCTCGTACAGTTTTGTTGTTTCTATTAGGGCTTGATGATCTAGATTACTCACTTGGGTGGGACTAACTCAGAGCACAATACCCATCAGCTGAGCTCCTCTCCCCAAGTTATTATCAATACACTTTTTGGGACATATTTCCGCCAAATCAACTTTTAAGCAAAGGTGAAAACTTTCTCAGATTGCTTATCTCATAAAATGTACAATAGTGCACCATCATTTCTGCAATTAATTCAACTTGGGTATACAGAGGTCCATACATTGTCAACAAAAGTTCTGGAGTACAGCTTCAAAAAAATATAATAATTTTATAAAGAGAAATGATAAAAATCATTATTCAATCACCTTTCACTCATCTCTATAATAGATGAGTGAATTCTCTTACAAGACCGTTAGTGAGGATGTAAGTGTGAACATTCAATTCTTAGGTTGTATTATGTAGGAATGATAATTTTTTATATGATTTGCAAATCCAACATAGACTCAACATGATTTTTTTTTCTGAAATAATAAACTGATAATTTTTTATATGATTTGCAAATCCAACATAGACTCAACATGATTTTTTTTTCTGAAATAATAGTAGTCAATCTTATTCATCAATAATGGAAAAATGTAGAATATAAAACTCTAAGAGAGCAAAGCTTATTGCTCTAAACTTACAATATCACATATACATCTTAGACTTTCTTCTATCCATACCCTATCTATGACATATGATGTCGATTCCTTGGCTAACCCATATGCAATTGAATTGTTAGCCCTCTTGACATAACAAATCTGTCAACTCCTAAAACCTTGGAGAACTGAACAAATATTTGCAACTATATTAAAGCTTGAATCATTTAAATTAAATAGGTCAAGTTAAAATTAACTTATATAGTTTTGGACCCTTGCCTTGATACGTCCCAAACCCGACTCGCGACAATTAAGACTAACAATTTTTTACATGACCTACGAACCCGACATGAATCCAACACAAAATTAATGAATTATGATTAAAAAGTTTGACCTGATTGATTTAATTAGCCGGATCATGATTGAGAGGTCTAACATATTTAATTAAATAAGTAAAATTAGAGTTGATCTGTATAGCCTTATACTCATATTTCATCACACAAACACAAATTTTCACCCCTAACTGTAGGATACCGTGGGAACCGCTTCCTGACTTGAACTGATATACAAACCCCTTGTAAATCGTGAAATATTTACATCTCAATGAGGACCCCATTTGGTTGCTTTCGATCAAATAAACCCGTTCCCTCTTTTTGTTGTGAGTAACCCCGTTCCCTCTTTTAATAAACTAGAAAAATGAAACACAAACAAGTTGCAACGAAAATTTCAACCAAATAACAAGTCAACTCTTCATTCAAAGAAGTAAAGCTTCTACTGGATAAACAGCAGACCAGCAAAGCATTCCACAACCATACAACGTACTTTCTCTACATCTCTAAGGGGTTAAGGGTTAAAACCATTTTTACATGAACAAAGGACCTAAACACATCACCCACAGATCGTCAGATAAAAGCAGATACCACCGACATAATTCTGGGTTTAATAAAAAAAACCGAAGGACCAG
Organism: Betula pendula; assembly: GCA_900184695.1. Lineage (NCBI taxonomy): Eukaryota > Viridiplantae > Streptophyta > Magnoliopsida > Fagales > Betulaceae > Betula > Betula pendula. The sequence goes on from FXXK01000669.1 coordinate 54,385, forward strand.
AAAAAGTGCTGCTAGCCCGACATGAATGACGACATGGCTCGTCTGAAATCCAAAGACTTTAGGGCGGACTCTGGGAAATGCTTCCCACCGGGTACCCATAGACCACCCTTATGATGGGGCAGCAGCAACTGTTGTTGGCTACTTGTTGCACCTTCACCAGCTTCCGCAGATGGAACTTCATTCTTTTTCTTCACAAATTCAAAAAACTCTGCAACCTGGCGTGCATACCTTCAACAAAGCAAAAATTTCAAGATAAATAAAAAATGCATTTTGGTGTTGCTATTAGTCAGCACAGATCTTGCAGAAATCAGTCAATTGAGTAACAAAGACTGAAGAACAGATTATGGCACAATTTTGGCAATGCATAAAAACATAACCAAGAAATGAACAATAACCTCATCTGTAACCTACAAGACTTCCTACATGTCTTTTCTTTCTTTTTCTCCTTTGGGGTTTCTGGGATTGAGATGCACAGAAAGGCGTTCAGGACACATGATTTGAGGGGATTGGGAAAAGGAAGACTTCAGGAAACACATTAACAAACAGACCCTAAGTGTCTTTTAAAGTACAGAATGAGGAGGGGGGGTTGCAAAAGAGAACTGCTGTTAGGCTAGCAGATGATTTATCATTTCATAAAACATTTGGAGTATGATCCATGCAGAAATATTATTGTCCAATATTTATTGTCTACAAAATTTCAGTCAACAGATTGTATAAAAGGAAAAGTGTAAGTATTCATTTCTGGCTGGATTTAATATTCAGAGTGAATGTTGAAGTTCAATAAAATGTTCTAGAATGATTGTTAATTACAGAAGCAATAATTCCACAGCAGTAGGTAGTTCCCCCTCTTTCTTTGTGGGAGGCTACCCTTATTCAAAATGTAATTCTTAGAATCTGTTAGCTTTGATATACTAAAGGCAAGATGCATTTTCACAGCCAGAGCAATAAGTCATAGGCGTTTACGTGGCCACTGGCTTGATTTCGAACATATTTCCTTTCTTTTTTTTTTTTAATAAACGTAGAATTCATTAAACAGTAAAATGACTGCATGCTTTCACCTTCAAAATAGCACAAACATCTAGAAGTTTATGTGGGGAGAGGTTACCCCGCTGCACCACTATAGATCCACCCCCGTTTCATTTATCATACCAATCTCTTATGGTTCTTTCATACAGAATGTCAACTAAATGTGTTGGATACAATATGTGCACATACACTAGAAATTAATAGTGACGTGACATATATGTGTGCCAACTAAATGTACAAAAAGGGAATAGACAGACAACTTTTTCTACAATTTGTGAAGTAGCCGCATCTAATATGTGTTGGATACAATACACACACTTGTGTCCACACATAGTAGTTATTTAGATGTTGCTATGTATATAAATGATAACCCATAGCATAGCAAGACATGTATAATCTTTCTACAGGATGAAATGCTCATTTGTATTTGCCAGCAAATAGCATATTAAATTGCGTGTCAATCAAGGCAACACTTGCACCATAATGGCAGCCTACAGTTCAGATTGATTGGACAATTAAAGACAAACAAGCCATCAATGGACCAAATATAACTGATCCAAACAAATTTACAGAGCAAATACAGGAAGTTTGTTAAACCATCCAAACCACAACTATGATAAAACAGAGTGATTGGAAAAATGACCAAAATGAGAGATGAGAGATGAAAGTCATGAGACTAAAATAGAACAAAGTATAATGCAATGCAAAACTTGACAAACATTTTTAATATGAGATATGCTATTGATCATTCTGCTGTCCATATGCAGTGATGGACAGCAGAATGCTATTGATCATTCTGCTGTCCATATGCAGTAATGGACAGCAGAATGCTATTGATCATTCTGCTGTCCATATGCAGTAATGGACAGCAGAATGATTTGTAGCATTTTTCTTTTAATTTAACGCTCCATGCAATGGGTTTTTTTTTGGGGGGGGGGGGGGGAATAGACAAAAATATTTCTCTGTGTGCTTATTAAATATCAAAGGAAGAGGTTGTTATCTTACTGCCTCTTTGCTTCAATGTCCTTGCTGAAATCAATGTTCGGTTCACAGTCAAGAACTAAAGCAGGAACCTGCCAATGACCAAAACATTTTTGATAAAATTGTAAGAAGATAAGTTATGAGGAGTTCATTAAAAAGTAGCAATAAATGATAAGGTACCTTCTGGATACTTGAATGCATATGATCACCCTCCAAATAGAACACACGGTCCCTTATATCAGGATGTAAAGAGCTGTCCATATGAAAAGGTAGCTTACTGACAGACAATACACCATGATTTCCACTTTGATATGGGAAAAGCCAGCTCTCATGCTTTTCATGTAAGCCACGGAGATAGTCTAGGGAGACTCCACCCTCCTCTGATCTTTTTCTTAGCTGCATGCGCTGGTGGCAAGTATCAGGACTTGCTCTAAGATATATAAAACCATCAGGAATCAGCCCAGGCAAGCATGATACCACTGGATCAAACCACGAGTCATAAATACTGATCTCCATCTCATTCATCCAATTTGCTTCATGAACAGCTCGTACAAAGACCTTTATAGAATAAAATCAAGATAAAAAGAATCAGCCTTGAAACTCTTAAATTGGGTTTTTTCATCATCTTGAATGGGATCGACCAACAGGAAAAGAAAGATAACCTGACACATCTTAAAAAGTTCCAAAATCCTCTTGGATTCTTTCATTCATTTTTGCATGGAAAGTAATGAACAAATATAATTTGAGATCAAGATGAGTTGTTGGAGTTACAGTTTGCCAAGTACATCACATTATGACCAACTTAAAAAGAAAAAATAAAAATAAACAGAGAGAGAGAGAGAGAGAGAGAGAGATTACCATCCTGTCACTGAAAACACTCCTCTCCATCAATCTGAGGGGCTTTATACCTCCAGATGACTCTCTCTCTTGCATAACCCTCGTAACAAAAACATAATTCTGGAAGGTATAAGCATACCTTTCTGGCTCAGCATAAAAAGCATCCAATATATTAAAGTGGTCAGGTCCAACATCCTGCCACTTGCTAATAGGTTCTGGAACAATCTCAACAAGATCACGTAGCTCAAGTGTTTCGTTAGCTATTCTCTGAAGGAAAGTTGTCTTTCCAACACTGATATTTCCCTCAACACAGAAAGTAAGTCGTTTCTTCTGGGCTGGCTTCACATCCGAGTTTGAATTGTCCTCCTCCAACTCTTCATCAACGGTCTCTTTGATGTATGTAGTTATACTCTCAGCATGATTTCTGTGTATGATTCCCACAGAACTCTGTAAGTACTCAACCATCTTCTGACTAGATTTGCCAACGAACTGCAAAGGAAAGCAGAAAAGTCTTCATCATGGAAGAGTTAGAAAAAGTCCATATACCAGCAATAACATGTTCTCTTCTGTTTGCAATAGAACATGAGCTTGTGTTTAGTTTCTTACACAACTTAACTCGAGTTTTATGTTTAAAAATAAAAACAACAGAGTCAAAATATGCTGCTATAATTTTTTTTATGTCCAGTTATTGTATGCAAGATGAGCCTGAATGCCAATCACACACACAAAGACCTGAACGTTGCGTTAGACTGGTTGGTCAAATAGAAAAAGGACGAGCTGCTAAGATGAAATGAGCCTTTCTTTCCTTCCCCAATTGATTAATTGGTTTGCGCCTATGAAACAACCATTAATTAGAAAAAGTTAGCACTGGGAAAATTTCTGCCATAAATTTCAGAAAACTGAATAATTGAGCGGACTAAAGTCTGCTTTGAGTTGCGGAACTTGGAAAGAGTTGGATTTCAGCCAAAACAATGTGGCATATATAAGAAATATCAACTCCTGGATAAACTCCAAAAAGCTGGCTGTCAGAACAAAATCACTCTGCTAAATCTTTCACCCATGAATTCAAAAACATTTAACGAGTTAATTCAAGTAAGTTCAGTTGTAAGTGGGCAATATGAGTAGAGTTGTACTTCAAAGGCCATCAGAAATGACGCTCGACACTCCAGAGTACAGAATTTAGCAATAACCAACAAAACCCATTTCGGATACACCCTTTCCTCTAATACACGAAAGAAAAACTACAGCCAATATATCACCTCTAGCACTATCTATTACCACAATGTAATTTAAAAAAAAAATTAAAAATTAAAAAATTAAATAAACTTAAAAGTATTCAAGCCCAATAATTTGTTTTTACTGCAAAACAATTCAACATTTTTCAGAGAAAAAAAAAAAAAAACCTTATCCCTGTACAACTGCTTGAGCTCAGCAAGTCCCCCAATCCCCTTCTCCACCAGCTTCCTCAAATTCCTCGGCCCCACGCCCGGAATAGTCAACAAGTCCGGATTCCCAACAGTCAATGCCGCCGAACCCCTCTGCCTCCTACCAGTACTACTACTACCACCACCACTCAACTTCAATGGCTTCTCCTCCGACCCATTCTCGCCTTCCTCTCCATCGCCACTCTCCGAGACCTTCTCGGAACCCATCGTACCCTCCGGCCCATCAGCGCCCGCCTGCGTCCACGCCGCCCGGGACCCACCACGCCTGTCCTTGAACACAACCCAGGCCCGGAAGGGCGGTCTGTTGTCGATTGCGCACCGGCATATAACGCAGCAATTTCTGGGCTTTACGGCGGCGAAGAAGCGAGAGGAGATGGCAGCAGTGGCGGTGGTGAAAGACTTGGTAGTGGAGAGAGCAGCGTTGAGGGAAGAGGAGGAAGCGTTGTTGGGCAAAGAGTATAAGGCTGGTGAGGTTGGCATTGGGTGAAGAGGGTTTCTTGGGGTTCTGAAGCGTTGGGTTTTGGTGGCGGGGTTTTTGAAAGGGAGAGACAACAGGTTGTTGCTGTTGCTAGGGTTCTTGAATGGCAATGAGAGCTTCTGCATACCTTCTAAGCATTTCCCACACACACCCTTTTTGTTGTATTCTTCTGCGAAGTTCAGAGTTCAGAACAGAGAGAGGGAGGGAGAGAGGGAGAGAGAGAGAAAGAGGGTTTTTGAAAATGGGTTGGGTTGAGGGTTTTGGATGCTTTTTTGACACTAGGAAGAGAAAGAGATTTTAGGGTTTTCTTTTTTTTAATTATTTGTTGGAAATTCTTTCGTTTTTTGGGGTCGAGATACCATGGGAACGGTCTGACACTAGTTTCCCTACAATCTTTCTTGTCATTAGATGTTTTTTTAAAGCATTTGTTGCGTATTGATATTAACATATAGAGATTTATTTCAAAAGGAACACCTTTGACTTTGGGTAATACAACCTTAATTACATATTTTTTTATAAATTTATGTAGTAATATTTTAATGATAAAAAATTTTTGAGATAAATTTAATTATTTAATAACTAATAAATTAGATGTCTCATGAATTTTAAAAAAATCCTGTAAATGCTTGTAACACCTCTCAATTCAAGAGTTTTTTGAATTTTTTTTTTTTGAAAGGTTAGACTAACAAAATAATATGGCACAATATAATTGAATTTCTTAAAATTTAAATTCATCTATTTTTTAATCATATTTTATCACATTATTTTGTAAAAAAAAATTTTAAAAATATTTTGTAAGCTTAAACAGTTTTTTTTTAAAAAAAAATTAAAAAAAACAAGGAGAGAATGTCTTCTATGACAGTAGCACGTGTGATATTTGAGAAGCTATAAAATATTGATGAAAATCTGAGAGAGCCCATGATACCTGTAATGAAAGCGTTCTTATTGTAATGTTTTCTCTTTTGTGTTGTTTATTTTTGTGGTGGACTGCAGGCGCTTGTTCTTTTGGTACGGTGGTCTGCGTGTCACGGATTTCGGGAGAATGGGTTTGCCAGAGACAAGACAACTTTCTACCTGAGATGTAAGACAAAGATTATTAAAGCGATTAAAGTAAGGAGTAATTATTCGCTGCGGCACATCCTCATCACAGAAGGGAAGGTTCCAACTCATGGCTTTGCAATGATCTTGACACATCATCATACAAAAGAGATCAAGAATGGGATTNCATTAAAATTCTCGTCTTTTTGTTTTTTCTTTTTCAAAATAAAAATATTAATAAACAATCTAAAATACAAAACAATTAAAAGTTTTTTTATTTATATATGTTACATCAAAATATTTTTTAAAACTAAAACAAAAAAAATACCCTAAAAATACATTAACAAACATATCCTATATTTTTGTCCAAAGATTCTGGAACCCATTTGCTGGCCAGGACATATCGGCCTGTAAAATGATGGCTCCTTCCTTTCTTTACTCTCTCTGTGGGAGTCACCTGTCACGCAATTATCTGGTTTAAAGCCCACAACATTTCTATCGGCTATAGTAGGCCTCACAGAAAGATTACCTTTATAAAAATTGCGGGTGTATAACGGTTAAAGCGATTATTGTCTAACAGCTAATTGTGTTGACTTAGATGGTTATTAGATTTTCGTAATTATAATTGCACTGTATTATGTGGTTAGTAATTTTAAAATAATCATCCGTTAGTGGTTATTGAAGTTCAAACTGCACCGCATACCGACCTTTCAAAATGGGAATTTTGGACATATTTTGGCCTTACTTGAGCCTTTTTTTTATGGCTTATTTTAAATGGTTTTGAGCTTGTTTTAATGTTTTGAGTCTGTTTCAGAGTTTTTTTTTTTTTGGTAAGCTTTAGTTTGTTAGATGAAAAAAATAAATCAAGTAATAAATTTGTATTGTAGCACAGCAATTCTTTTCTATACAAATTCAGCAAATTTTGTAACCACATTTTTATACAAATTCTACAATTTGGCTAGAACAACATAAATGTAAACATATTATTAACCACTTTTATCTACCTAAAACTAAAACTGCTAACTGCACTGCTCTAGGCAATTAGCGTTTTTGTAGATTAAAAAAAATATATCAAGTAATAAATTTGTATTGTAGCAGGGCAATTCTTTTCTATACAAATTCAGCAAATTTTGTAAGCACATTTTTATACAAATTCTACAATTTGGCTTGAACAACATAAATGTAAACATATTATTAACCACTTCTGCCTACCTAAAACTGCTAACTGCACTGCTCTAGGCAATTAGCGGTTTTTGCCAACTACTCACCAAAGTAGTTATATGATTAGTAGTTATTTGCGGTTAATAACCACCCGCTTGTATACTCTTACTTCTAAGTGTTCGCCACGGTGTTTATGTGTCCATACGAGCTGATAGTGAGAAATCCACAATCGAATGTAACATGTACTTTTATTTATTTTTTATTTAATTAATAATTTTTGTTGTCAGCATCATAAAGTAAACATTAAAAAATATGTAATAGGCACTTTTCCTTGACTTTACCCAGTTACCAATGAAACACTTCAAGAAACTTATATTGGGCTTAATTGATTGCAATTAGTGGGGCTACGAGGAAGATTTTAATTTTATTGAGCATGGCCCACTACATTCTACAAAGGGGCCCAAAAAGCCGTCACTTACATGAACTAAACTATGCAAAAAATCGATTGCCGCACTGTCGGCCAACATCGACTTACCGGCACCGGTAGGCGGCAGTCTTTTTAAATTTACAACAACGTCAGTATGGTAAGAAGAATACCGTTTAAAAAGTCGGTATTTCGACTGAAATCGGCCCGACATTTCCAACATCATTGTCATTTTAAAAAAAAAAGAAAAAACTTAGTTAAATGATGTCATTTTTATCAGCCAAAAACGAGAGCAT